>ML815435.1:97426-120312 GCA_009831015.1 Picea engelmannii | reverse complement strand
CGATGATCGATTGTGAGAAAATCTATTGTAAAATATTTCTGTAATATTTTTCTTTGCATTAATAAACTGCTCCAAGTGGTCGCGTTGGTTGGGGCCGTGGATGTTTCCCCGTAGGGTTTTACCACGTGAAAACATCGGTGTGTTGATCTTTGATTTGGTTATGTGAGTGGTTACTGAAGGTGTTCGTCCCCTATTGGAATACCTGTGTTGTCGAACACACCCTAGAAGGGAATGTCATCACCCTTGGAGATGTGTTTAGCTGCTAATTAATTTTTATTATGTCAAAATTGGATTTTATTGTAAATTGGCCAGGTCGACCTTAATTTTGACCTAAAATTAATTAAGGGTCAAAGTTTTGTAAAAATAAGGATAAAGTACATTCATTTTAAAACAACAACTCTCACTTGGGGATAAGTGGACTGAAATTTGTGCCCTATTTAGGGTTTATTGGCTGAAATTGTGATGTGCACCTCTCTTGTAGTCTTCTACTTGCAACTTGGATCATTTTTGGTAAAGTTATTTGGAAATATAGGGTTTCATGTCTTGATTATTCTTAGCGAAGTAAGTAAATATGCAATTGTCATTTCATTTTAATGGTTATGGTATATTTTCTTATTCATGTTAAATATTATGAAATTGCTTGCTTGACAAACCCTAGGAGTAAAGAACTTCAGATACTACTTCTTTGCTCTACATTTGTTAGACTTTGCTAAGGTGATTAACTTTGACAAGATTCTAAAGACCTAAGTGCTAGCACTTTAGAAGCCTTGATCAATTGTTGTTTCATATAAATATCTCTTTCAATTATATAAGAAGGAGGAAACCTTTATGGCCTAGAAGTGCCTACTCTCTAGTAGTTCACCTCCCCAAAGATTGAATCCTAGAAGGCTTAAGGTACTACTCTTCTAAAGATTCATCCTTTACTTGGATAAACATAATCATTTTGTTGCTTACTCCAAATGAATGTCACTAAAGTTTTGACTCCATAACCCATCAAAGGCACTAGTCCTTACACTTCTTTTGTTGAGATATCAAACCAACACTCAAACCTTAACCTTTCTAGCTCTCACTAACTAAAACTAACACTGCCCTAGCCTAGAAAATTAATTTACTTGATGTTGCTATAAATCACTGCTACAACCATATTGATGCAACAAATTTTCTTCATAATCTACATTAATGCTAGCTAAACACTTCTAAATTTGCTTGTGACATTTTATTATCATTCTACCTAGTAAATGACATATTTTCATTGTCTTTTCAAGTAATTTTGAGGCTTATTTCTTGCAGATGTTATAAAATACTTCTTATTGTTGTAAATTGTCATTTACCTGCAATTTTATATCAGCTAGCATACATTTCAAAGGTTTATTGTCTTATTGAAGCACTAACATCATTTTGTACTTGAAACTGCCATATTTGTTTCTTGTTGTCTTGTTCTGCGCAAGTACACTTCATCCATTACATTTGCTTCATCTCTTAAGACATAAAGAACTTTTGACTTGAGAGACCAGTGAGAGGGGGGTATCTTTGCATCATTTCTTTAGTTTCATCAGCCCTTTAGGTCGCTAGGGACGTATCCCTTGGGGTAGTATTAACATACTCCTAAACATAAAGGGGTTTCCTATTAAGGTGACAATGATAGGTCACCCCCTTGTTACACCAATTTTGTTTCACTTTCCTTGGAATTTGGGCAAGTACAGATTGTGTGATAATATATATGGCACTGTTGTCGGGGATCACTGAATCGATCTTCCTTGAACGACACTTTTTTGGTAATCCTTTAACCAAAACCTTCTTCTTACAAATATTACCTGGCGACTCCAATTAGGGTGATATCCTCATCCCTTTAACATTCTCAAGAAGATAGTTTGGTGACTCCACTGATGACAACCCATAGTGGGCGTCAGTACACACCTTATTATCCTGTGGTTCCTATTGCTTCCATGGCACCTCCTAAATGGGCCCCTGAAGAACTCTTCAACCCTTTGGACTTGACCAATATTAAAGGGGGATTACATGATCTCCCTAAATATGTTGATTCATGGATACCCAAATTTTCTGAAGAAGTTGGTGCTTTTGGTAACACACATTGGACCAAATTTTGTGAGAGCTTTGACGTCTATTAGTCCGAGGAAGAACATCATAATACATTCATGAAAAAATTCTTTGCCTCAATTACCAGAGATGATAGAAAATGGAGCACTAACCTCCCAAGCAAAAGCTTCACATCTTGTGAAGATTTAGAACAAGTTTTCCTACAAATATGGGGTGTGATGGAAGATATGGCCTCCCTTTATTCCTAATATCTCAAAATTTGCAAACAAAATGATGATACTGTTAGGGAATTTAATGACTGATTTAATACCTTACTTGGTCGAATTGATTCCAATTTTTTACCAGAGAGTGTTATTCTCAGACAATACCTAAATTATTTTGAAGGAAACTTCCAATCCCTCCTTAGGAACCGATTCCCTACAAACCTCAAGGAAGCACAAGATGGTTCTTGTCAGATTGCAAAAAATACCAAATGGATTTATCCCATCTCCCAGATCAATCTTCTTCATGACCAAGATGATATATGTAACACCCTATTTCCCCCAGTTTGTAAATATAATTATATGGTCCAAGAGACTATGGAAAACTCAATATGTGTGAATGTTTGATTTGATGGACCTTTGTATGAAAGGCCAATGAATGTAAATTCTATTATTTACTAGAAAATGGATAAGTGTTGCATGACTGTTGGAAGGGCGGTGTACTAAGAGAGACCAAGAATGCTAAGAAAGAGATGGTGAAGGGGATCATGAATGGTTTTGTTAACCTCCACAAAACCAATACCTTACTGGATTTAATTGCTCAGGACTAGAAAATTCCTCAGACCCAGGAATGAATTACAGTTAGGCTGGTAGGTGGGAAGACCTCCTCAAGAGTTAATGAGGGGATGGGGCAGAGCACCCATCCGTGAGGCTTTCATACCTAACCACGGATTGGGAATTCAAGCCACATGAAATCTCGCTGAGAAAGGAAAGAAATAAAGGTGTGGTGGGCAGAGGAAGACCTACGAAGAGTGTAGAGAAGAGAGGTAAGCTCTCGGGTTCAAGGAAGAACTAAGAAATACATGTTCTAGTCGCAGGAAATGGCTAGCATGGATTATGATACAAGCTAATAAATGAGGTTGTTGAGTGACTGAGGAAGTACTCAGGTGGTCCTCCTTGCTTGATATTGTGTAAACCATTTCCAAGATCCTGCAGGAGGAGGAGAGTAACCTTTGTCCCTACTATCGTTGAGCCGGAAGAAAGGATTCTATCTCATAGCATCATGGTCTAGCTCAATGGTGGCTAGTGGTAAATCCGTTAGGAGTGACTGAGCCTATGGTCGGGTAGAAACGGGGACCCATTTCAGCAGTCACTTCACATTATCTGGTTCTGATAAGTATTTTCCTACTTTATGTATTGAACTGAAATAATGGATGAATGCATGGGTTTATGTATATATGTGTATCTATAAATGGTTTATGTGTGGAATGGTCATGATATGTGTATGCATTCATCTCCTTATGAACTTATGCTTCTGACTGATAGTCTATATGCCCCAACTTATCTCCCGAGGCTTCTTGGGACATAAGCTTGTACGACAACCGAGATAGGAGATATCGTGTCAATCTGAGCCTATCCATCCGAATAGGATACCTCTTTCAGAGTCCTCATCATACAATCAAGATTCTAGGCCCAAGTCCTTAACCATTTCATGATAAAACCCATGAAGGATAACGAATTTCAAGCCTTGAAAGGGGAGATCTCTTCATTTATAAAACGATCAGACGAGATCCATTCGAGAGGACCCATATGATCAATAACTAGGAACCTTAGGCTAAGCCTAAGAAAGCTAAGTCCTCCTAGCTTCGGAGCTCCAGAAGTCTGGGATTTCAGAGTATGACCGACCTTACTAGCCATATGGTGGTCATAACTTAACCAGGAGATTCAGTTACCCGTAAGGTTGACCGACATTAGGTGGTTCCCCAGGTGGTTAGGTGAACCTATCTTACCAACTAAACCGGGATCCAAAACCCCGAAGTCCAGAGTCGTGAAGAACCCAGAACCGTAGATCGAGGGATCCTTCAGGTTCTTTCCCAGCTGTCAATATACCGGGGACGTGTGGCACTAGCCCCTTTAGTTCAGATATTGGGCACCTTGGGAGAAAAGAGGATTTTGCATCACAACACTCCCGAACATCGAATCCCCAAGGTAACAAGAGTCATATATCTATAAATCTATGTGGTTGGATCTCGACCGTGAGATATGAGGAATGCTAGAATCTTGTCAGTTTGGGGTGACATGGTGCAGTGACGTCACCCAGGGTGACATGGACCCCATCTTGACGTGACATGTGTCACCAGGATTCTTGTGTATCACATACCCTATAGGCCCATTGAAAAGTAACACGTGTCACCCTAACCCCTCCTGTGTGTCAGTTCCAGTTACGTGTCCGCCTAGACAACGTGGTTGGTGAAGTGATTGGGACTCCGAAGGATTTGGGATGTAGCATTGTAGAGAGACCAAAAATGTCTAAAGGTCGGAACCACGTGGAAAGCTTCCAGTACTTCATAAGTTCAGGACTTCGAGAGGTCTCGTGCGTAGATACAAGGAGACATTCAGCGTCGAAGCGTTGAACTCTGAATTCCCCACTATCCTGCATGTCAGACGAAGGTTAAGCCAGTCGTCAGATTCGTTGATGTATGGACCTTCCCTACGGGAGGTAGGAACCAAGAAATAATAATAACGAGATGAAGCCACGGGGGTGTCATGTATCCCTCAACAAAGGAAATTCCAAAGAACTTTGGGAAGTCGTAAGATATAAACCAAGGGTCAGTTTAGAACCCGGTAGCAATCGTTAGAAAGCTACGGGACAATAGAAGAGAATGAATCATATTGAAGAGATGATTCGAGATGAGTTAGTTAAGGAAAAACGAATTTATAATGCGCCACCCCTTAAAAGAGTATTAAGGAGTCGAGTGTGTTACAAATTGGTATCAGAGCATGGTTACAACACTTGGCTTGCTTGGGCTCATGGACGAGTTGCGTAAAAACCATATTTAAAGAACTTTAAGGGTGACGCCCTATCTTACCTCTTTCCTAAAAARTCTGGTTAAACTTTTACTGAAGAAAATAATGAAACCTCCCTCTGTGTGTGTATATTTAATAAATATGAACTATGCATTGTTCATGAATTAATAAATTGTTAGCTAAGAGAAAGTGTTTTTTCATCACTCAAGCAGTCARTGAATCGTGGTAAACCACAATCATAAAGGATGGTGTTGCTCCATGAAGTGGGGGATGGATCCCACAATAAAGACAAAGACTCTGACAAGAGGAGGGCGATGGAGACCCCTCYAGATCTGGYTGAAACTGTAAGGAGCCTCATGGTCGAATTATAGAGTTGCAAGGATGAAAACGAGAGATTGATAAAAGAGAAAGAAAAAAAAATGAAAATTAATTCAGTCTTACTGCATAGCTTATCCAACATACAAAGGTAGTTGTAGCATGGACCCCCAACCAGTCAAGTGGACTGATGACATACGAAGAGAAGTCAAAGTCCACTCGAGATACAAAAGCATGGTCCCATAAGTGGCCACACTGGGAGGAGTACCTCGAGGAAGTTCCAACCTGGAGACAAAGGACACTCATCGGGAGAGTTGTCTAGAAAGGGAACTGGAAACTCCGAGGGATCTTCTAGTAGCAAAATTAGCTCACATTCTCAAAGGAAAGGAAAGAAACAAAATCATTCCAAAATTCATGTCCCTAAAGAGTTCAAGAAAGCAAAACCACCCTCTTTCAATGGAGAGATTGAGAAAGGAGAAGAGGTAGAAGCTTGGTTGCTTGGTTTAAAGAAGTACTTCAGAGTCCATGAATACTCTGAAAACTTGAAGGCTCGAATAACCATCTTCAACCTGAATGGAAACTCTTTCATTTGGTGGGAAGACCTTAAGAATGTGAAAGGAATCCATCAAGAGGACTTATCATGGAAACAGTTTGAGAAATACTTCAAGAAGAAGTACCTGTCATAGAAATACTTTGATGGGAAGACTAAGGAGTTCTATGAACTCAAGTTGGGACAAATCATCATAGAGGAATATGTCAATAAATTCCTTGAGTTGTTGAGGTATGTACCCTACATAAAGGATGAAAAGGTAAAAGTACAACGATTTATTAGTTGTTTACCTTAGACCTACTGGAACATGATTGATTTTGACGAGCCAAATACCTTAGAAGACACTATCCAGAAGACAAGGTATTGTTATGAACAACTCGGGAGTCAGACAGAACCTCACAAGGACTGGAAGAAGAACAGTAGTTTGGGATTCAATAAGAAGGGGTTGAAATCCTCAAGATTTAAGAAATATAATAAGGACTCTAGGATAAGCCTTCCTACTATAAGTGTATATCAACAAAATTTCCCCTCCAAGAGTGGAAATAAACCTTTTGAGCAACCACAAGAAAGACTGATAACTGAAAGAAGGAACCCTTGAAATGTTGGTGTTGCGGGGAAGAACATCTACTGAGGGATTGTCCACACAGACAGTAGAAAAGTAGGAGAGTCTACAATATCCAAGAAGCTACCACAGTCAATGATGTGGCTAGGAGCATGCCACAAATTTATGCATCATTGGATAATAAACAAGCCGACCACCAAGCTTCAGTGGTGGAGATGGAAGGTATGATCGCCAACCATCTAGTTTCTATTTTAATTGACCCTAGTTCTAATTTGAGTTATGTGGCCCCTCAGACTGTTGATAAGTGTAAACTACAAATAGTTAGTCATGTTAATCCATGGCTGGTACAACTATCCACTAGAACCAAAAGAAAATTAGCAGAGGTCATACCAGCTTGCCAATTCATCATGGATGGATTGCCCACCCAAGCGACCTTTAACATACTTCCCCTAGGATCTTATGACCTGTTGATTGGTATGGATTGGTTAGCCACTTATAAAACCAAATTGGATTGTTACTATAAAACCTTTGAATGTGTAAATGAAGAAGAGAGAAAGATAACCCTCCAAGGGATTCAGAAGCTTCTCTCAATGAGACGAATATCAACCCTTCAAATGAAAATTTATTGCAGAAAGGGATGTACTCTATATGCAATACAGGTGTTGGAATATGTTCAGGATGACATACCTAACCTATAGGACCACTCCATATTAAGAGAGTATAGAGACGTGTTTCCAGAAGAGGTATCGGATATACCTCTGAAAAAAGACATTGACTTCTCGATAGAACTTGCATCGAGAGCAGTGCCAGTGTCTAGGACATCCTATAGGATGAGTACACCCGAGATAGTAGAGCTCAAGCTACAACTAAAGGAAATCATGGGAAAAGGCTACATCCATCCCAATGTGTCTCCATGGGGAGCACTAGTCTTGTTTGTGAAGAATAAATATGACACACTCTGACTCTGCATAGATTATAGACAACTCAATAAGACAACCATAAAGAACAAGTACCCTTTACCAAGAATCGATGACTTGTTCGACCAATTAAGGGGTGCTTCCATTTTCTCAAAGATTGAATTAAGGTCTGGATACCATCAAGTATGAATCAAGGATGAAGACATCGACAAAACATCCTTCAGGACCAGATATGGTCACTATGAATTTGTGGTGGTGCCATTTGTATTAACCAATGCCCCCGTGACTTTTATGTGCTTGATTAATAATGTACTCAACAAATTCCTAGACAGATTTGTATTGGTTTTCATTGATGATATCATAATATACTCCAAGAACAGAGAGGATCATGAAGAACATATTAGACTTGTACTTAAAGTACTAAGAGAGCATCAACTCTACACTAAGTTTAGCAAGTGTGACTTTTTCCAGAAGCAAGTCCATTACTTAGGCCATGTTATTTCTAAAGAAGGAGTGGCAGTAGACCCTGACAAGATCAGATCTATTATGGAATGGCCTACCCCAAAGGATGTATTTGATATCATATACTTTGTGGGATTAGTAGGATATTATAGAAGTTTCATAAAAGGATTCTCCAAGATTGGTTGTCCAATCACTGCCCTTCAGAAAAAGAGGGTTAAATTCACTTGGACATCAGAATGTGAAGAAAGATTTCAGGCACTGAAATACCTTCTGACCCACGTACCTTTGCTAAACATTGCAGACCCTGATAATGACTTCCTCGTGTGTACAGATTCCTACAAGGAAGTACTCAGAGGATTCCTTATGCAAGAAGGACGTGTAATTTGCTACGAATCCATAAAATTGAATGAGCATGAAATCAATTATGTGACCCATGATCTAGAGTTGGCTTCAATAGTGCATTCTTTAAAAATATGGAGGCATTACCTCCTGGGTAGGATATTTGTACTTATGACAAACCACTGTGGCTTGAGGCACCTAGTTGATCAACCAAAACTCAATGCTACACAAGCTAGGTGGATGGCTCTCCTTAGTGAGTTTGATTTTGAAATTAAACACATCAAAGGAAAGGAAAATAGGGTGGTTGATTCCCTTAGCAGAAGTGTGAAAACGATTCACCTGGAAGTTGTAAGCACCTGTGAAATGGATGTCAGGGAAAGAGTTAGGAATGCAGAAGAAACAGATGCATTCTTCAAGACCGTGAAATCATACCTAAATAAAGAGCCCATGGGGATAAAGTATGAAGGCTATCAGATGTTGGATGAAGGTATATTGACTTATAGTAACAAATTGTATATCCCAAGTTGTGACGACTTGAAGAGGTTCATAATGGATGAACTGCACAAGAGGACATATACTGGTCACCCAGGATATCAAAAAATGATCACAACCACTAGGAAACAATTCTATTGGCCTGGATTGAAAAAGGACATAGTTGACTATCTAGCTAAGTGTCTAGAGTGTCAGCAAGTTAAGGCAGAACACTGGCACCCAACAGGGTTGTTACATCCTCTACCAATTCCAGAATGGAAATGGGAAACCATCTCAATGGATTTCATCACCGGATTACCAAAATTGGCCAAGCAAAATGATGCCATCATGGTAGTGGTGGACAAATTGAGAAAGTCTGCTCACTTCATTCCTGTCAAATCGAATTGCAAGGAAATAGATATTGCCAATATATTCATGAAGGAGATATTCATACTGCATGGCATGCCTAGGGAGATTGTATCTGACAGAGACACAAATTTCACCTCAAGATTTTGGAAATCCTTGATGGATGGTTTTGAGACTAAATTGTTTTTTAGCACAACCTATCACCCCCAAACTGATGGACAGAAAAAAAGAGTAAGCCAAATATTAGAATACATGTTAAGGATGCATGTAATGCATCATACTAAGAAGTGGGAAGACTACCCGCCATTGGTATAATTTGCCTATAACAACGGTTATCAAGTGTCACTAAAGATGATCCCTTTTGAAGCCCTCTATGGTAGATAGTGCAAGATTCCAATCAGTTGGAGTAATCTAGTGGATATAATTACAATCGGACCTGACATGATGAAAGAAATGGAACAACAAGTGATTGAGATAAAGAAAAATCTAAAAATTGTTGAAGATAGACAGAAGAGTTACGCCGACAGAAAGAGAACTCCTAGAGAGTTAAAGACATGAGACCATGTCTTTCTAAGAGTTAGGCCCAAGAACATTTCCCTGAGAATGGGAGCTTGTGCCAAGATGGCACCTCGGTATTGTGGACCCTTTGAAGTCTTAGATAGAGTGGGACCTGTAGCCTATAGGCTAGCACTCCCTCCCACGGTAAAGACACATAATGTTTTTCATGTTTCATTATTCAAGAAGTATGTACATGATTCTAATCATATAATTGACTAGTCTATGATCTAGGTGGAGTCGGAGGGAGAATTCCTACCAGAACCTCAATGCATACTAGACAAGAAGGAAACCCCACTCAAGAACCGAACCATTGCACATGCCAAGGTGCAGTGGAAACACTTTGGCCTAGATGAGGCTACGTGGGAAATGGGATGCCATGAGACATGCATATCCATTTTTGTTTACTTTTGTATATACAGAGCATGTTGACAGATAGAACATCGAGGATGATGTTCCTTTAAGGGGGAGGGAATTGTAACACCCTGTTTCCCCTAGTTTTTAAATATAATTATATGGGCCAAGAGACTATGAAAAACTCAATATGTGTGAATGTTTGATTTGATGGACCTTTGTATGAAAGGTCAATGAATGTAAATTATTTTATTTACTATAAAATGGATAAGTGTTGCAGGACTATTGGAAGGGGGGTGTACTAAGATAGACCACGAATGCTATGAAAGATATGGTGAAGGGAACCAAGAATGGTTGCGTTAACCTCCACCAAACCAGAACTGGAGGTTAACCAATGCTCAGGACCAGAACAGTCCTCTGACCCAGGAATGAATTACAGTCAGGCTGGTAGGTGGGAAGACCTCCTCAAGAGTTAATGAGGGGATGGGGTAGAGCACCCATCTATAAGGCTTTCAGACCTGACCATGGACTGGGAATTCTATCCACACACAATCTCACTGAGAAAGGAAAGAAAGAAAGGTGTGGTGGGCAGAGGAAGACCTCCGAAGAGTGTAGATAAGAGAGGTAAGCTCTTGGATTCAAGGAAGAACTAAGAAATACGTGTTCTGGTTGCAGGAAATGGATAGCAGGGATTATGATACAAGATGATTAATGAGGTTGTTGAGTGACTAAGGAAGTACTTAGGTGGTCCTCCTTGCTTGGTATTGTGTAAACCATTGCCAAGATCCTGTGGGAGGAGGAGAGTAACCTGCATCCCTACTGTCGTTGAGATGGAAGAAAGGATTCTATCTCAGAGCATCGTGGTCTAGCTCGGGGGTGGCTAGTGGTAAATCTGTTAGGAGTGACTGAGCCTATGGTTGGGTGGAAACGGGCACCCCTTTTAGCAGTCGCTTCATGTTATCTAGTTCTGATAAGTATTTTCCTACTTTATGTATTAAACTGAAATAATGGATGAATGCATGGGCTTATGTATATATGTGTATCTATAAATGGTTTCTGTGTGGAATGGTCATGATATGTGTATGAATTCATTTTCCTTGTGAACTTATGCCTCTGATTGATAGTTTGTATTCTCGATCTTAGCTCCTGAGGTTTCTTGGGACATAAGCTTGTAAGATGACTAAGACAGGAGATATCATGTCAATCCGAACCTGTTCATCTGAATAGGATACCTCTTTCAGACTCCTTGTCATACGACCAAGATTCTAGGCCCAAGTCCTTAACCATTTCATGATAAAGCTCAGGAAGGATAGTGAAGTTCAAGCCTTGAAAGGGGAGATCTCTTCGTTTGGAAAATGACCGGAACAGATCCGTTCGAGAGGACCCATATGATCAATACCGAGAAACCTTAGGCTAATCCTAAGGAAGCTAAGTCCTCCTGGCTTCAGAGCTCCGAAAATCTGGGACTTGGGAGTATGACCGACCTTACCAGCCATATACTGGTCGAAGGTAACCAGGAGACTCGATTACCCGTAAGGTTGACCGGCATTAAGTGGTTCCTCAGGTGGTTAGGTGAACCTATCTTACCAACTAAACCGGGATCCAAAACCCCGAAGGCCAGAGCCACGAAGAACCCAGAACCGTAGATCAAGAGATCCTTCGGGTTCTTTCCCAGCCTTTGATCCACTGGGGATGCATGGTGCTAGCCCCTTTAGTTTAGATATTGGCCACTTCAGGAGAAAAGAGGAGTTTGCATTGCAACACTCCCGAACGTTGAATCCCTAAGGTAACAAGAGTCGTAGATCTATAAATATACATGGTCGGATCTCGACCGTGAGATCTGAGGAATGTTAGAATCCTATCAGTCTGGGGTGACATGGTGCAGTGGCATCACCTAGGGTGACGTGGACCCCATATTGACATGACACGTGTCACCCTGATTTGTGTGTATCACATACCCTATAGGTCCATTGGAAAGTAACACGTGTCACCCTGACCCCTCCTACATATCAGTTCTTTGTACTTGTCCGCCTAGCCAACTTGGTTGGTGAAGTGACCGGGATTCCGGGACTTCGGGACTACGGAGGATTTGGGATGTAGCATTGTAGAGAGACCAAAAAGGTCTAAAGGCCAGAACCATGTGGAAAGCTTCTAGGACTTTGGAAGTTCGGGACTTCGGGAGGTCTCGTGCGTAGATAGCAAGGAGACGTTCAACGTCAAAGTGTCGAACTTTGAATTCCCTGCTAGCTTGCGTGTCAAACGAGGGTTAAGACATTCATAGGATTCGTTGATGGATGGACCTTCCTTATGGGAGGTAGGAACCAAGAAATGATACTAACAAGATGAATCCACAGGGGTGTCACATAGCCCTCAACCAAGGAATTTCCGAAGAACTTCGGGAAGCCATAAGATATAAACCAAGGGTCGGTTTACAACCCGGTAGCAGTCGTTAGAAAGATACGGGAAAGTAGAAGAGAATGAATCATCTTGGAGAGATTATTTGATATGAGTTAGTTAAGTAACACCAAATTTATAATGCCCCACCCCTTAAAAGAGTATTAAGGAGTCAGATGTGTTACAATATCTTATGGTTAAAAGGGGAAAACATGGAAGAACAAGAAGATGATTTCACAGAGATATTGGAGGTAAACGATGAGATTGTGTTGGATACTCTCCCTAAGGGAATCGATACTTGGAAGAAGGGATTTTCAAACATGAAAGAGGCATGTATTTTTTCAAAAAAACATGAACCCCATGATGATCTAGGTGCCTTTGAAAATATTTTTGAAGATTGGGAGGGTGAGGAAGAAGACATTGAATTCTTACCTTCACAAAACATTGAGGAATATGATTTCTAACAAGACTCCCCTATCATTGTTCATGTGGGGAGCATTGGGACAAGATATGGTGAAACCACACCTTTTAATGTTACCCTCCAGATAAATGATTCCCTTCTCCATAATTGTGTCTTTGACCCAGATACTTCTAGAAACATTATGACTCAAAGAGTCATGCAACAACTAGGAATTTTCATATCACAACCATATAATGATACATAATATGGTTTTACATTTGGTATTATCATAGACTTTGTGGTTTCCTTCCATACTTTCCCTGATGTCTCTCTCAAGATCGATGTAATAGTAATAGATACATCAAGTAGTTGGGGAATATTTATCTGCAAAGACTTGGTAGAAAAACTAGGCGGAAGCTTCCAAGACCAAGGATCTAAGGCCATTATACCCTATCCCGAGGGAGGATTCTTCACCCTTCACAAGGAACCTATCACTAGATGCCTCTTTGAAGCTTCCGAAGAACCCATTGATCAACTCCTCTGTGTAAACAATGGAGTAGAGAGCTGGTTTTTTCAAGGAGGAGACTCCAAAGATGAAATTTGCAAAACGCATGAAGGAATATGGACCTTAGAATTTGATGGTGCTCACTCAAGTTTTCTCTCAGGGGCAAGCAATGCCCTAACTTCTCCTTCTAAGGAAACCTTCTACTACCCCTATAGGCTTGAATATTATTGCACAAACAATGTTGCCAAAAATGAGGCTTTAATCATAGGTCTTAATTTGGACATTGATAGGGGTATAAGGCACTTGAGGGTCATTGGTTATTCAGACCTAATAGTCTCACAATTTTTACTAAACTTTGCCACAAATAATGAAAGACTCAAAAGGTACCGAGACTTTTCAAGGTCTGTCGCAAAATCTTTTGAAGTGGTTTCAATTGAAGCAGTCCCCAGAGAGGAAAATTATGTAGCAGATACCCTAGCTATCTTAGCATCCACCTTGCAACCTTGTGAAGGCCCCCTCCAAAATTTGTGACAAATGGAGGTTCTATTTATACCATCAATTCCTGATAAATTAGAGCATTGGCAAGTTTTTAAAGATGACAGCCAAATCCTTAGACTCATGGAAAACCGTAGAAATTTCATTGATTCACAAGTAAATTTCTTGGATGAGTGCATGGACCTTGAGGTGGTAAATTTGCAAAGTAATACTCTACTAAAAGGGTGCATTCCTTTAGAACAACTCTTTGATAGATATGATGTTTACAAAGGAAAAAACCCCAAACAACAAACATATAAGGTCTTGGAATTCAATATTGGGACCAAGATAGACCCAAGAGTGGTAAACAAAGGGGAAGGCACCATTGAAGAAGAGATAAATGAAATACTTGACCTCATTAGAGAATTTAAGGATGCCTTTTCTTGGACTTATGATGACTTGAAGGCTTATAGGAGTGATGTCATCCAACATGCTATACCCTTAATAGAAGGAGCTAAACCTTTCCGACAAAAACCAAGGCATATTAATCCTAAGTTGGCAAATAAGATACAAAAGGAACTCCAAAAAATGGTAGATGTTGGTATCACAATCCCCATTAGGTATTCATCATGGATGTCTAATTTGGTAGTTGTATGAAAGAAGAGTGGTGGCATTCGCCTATGTGTTGATTTTTAGAACCTTAATCAGCTATCATTAAAGGAAAAAAATACCCCCTCCCAAATATGGAACATTTACTACAAAGGGTCACCTAGACAGGCATGATTTCTATGCTAGATGAATTTTTTGGATACAATAAATTGTTACTCAAAAGAGAGGATCAACTCAAAACAGCATTTACTACACCATGGGGAACATTCATGTACTTAAGAATGTCATTTGGCCTTATGAATGTGGGTTCAAATTTTCAAAGAGAAATGGACTTTTCCTTTAGGGATATGATCTAGAACATTATAGAAATTTACCAAGATGATCTCACATTCGTGTCAAAAGAAAGTAAATATCATATCTCACACCTCAGAATGGTCTTTGAAAGGTGTAAGAAATATGGTATTTCCTTGAACCCTAAAAAGTCTATTTTTGGGATAGACAAGGGAAAGTTATTGGGGCACGTAGTTTCAGAACGGGGAATCTTTGTTGACCCAAAGAGAATCCATTCTATCAAGATTTTATGTCCCCCTGCTAATAAAAAGGCCCTTCAATCCTTCTTTGGAAAGATAAATTTCATTTGAAGATTTGTTCCAAATTTTGTTGAGAGAATAAAACCCATGAATTCCTTTCCTAAGAAAGACGTGGCATTCAGATGGGATGAAAAAGGTCTACGATCTTTTGAATATATAAAGAACTCCATTTCCCAAGCCCCAGTTTTGGTTAGCCTTGATTACTCTCGTGATTTCATGATATTTTCCTTTTCTTCTCAAGATACCATTGCAGGTGTCTTGTTGAAAAAGGATGTTGATGATCATGAACACCCTATTGCATTTATGAGAAAAGTCCTTAGGGATTAAGAATTGAATTATTTGATTACCGAAAAGCAAGATTATGCCTTGGTAAAATCTCTCAAGCATTTTAGAAACTACATTCAATATAACAAGTTTAAGGTTTGTGTCCCTTACCCAACGGTAAAAGATGTTTTATCACAACAAGATTGTATGGGAACTAGGGGTAAATGGGTTTCCAAGATCCAAGAATATGACTTAGAAATAAAACCCACTAAGATCATAAAGGGACAAGGGTTATCTCATATGTTGACCGAAAGTAACGAAGAATCCATACAAATGGGAGAAAACGAGCAAGTGAATATGGTGGTGAGTGAATTAGAACATGATGAATGTTATTTCGACATAATATATTACCTTAAAAACCTATCATGCCTGGACCACCTGGTAGACTATAAAACAAGGGCTCTAAGACTCAAAGCTATGAAGTATTATTTAACTGAAGATGGTATTGGTTGGAAAGACCCAGATGGAGTTCTCCTTAGATGTGTGAACAAAAATGAGGCTAACAAATTGTTGAAGGAGTTACACTCTACGTATTGTGGGGGGAACTTTGCTTGCCGTACTACCGCTCACAAGATTTTGAGAGACAAATATTATTGGCCGACATTGTTTGATGATACTCACCAATATGTTCGCTCGTGCCAACCTTGTCAATAATTTGTGGGTAAACAGAGACTCCATGCACAACCTCTAAGACTCGTGATTGTGGAAACCCCTTTTCAACAATGGGGTTTGGATTTTATTGGTGAATTTAAGGATAATTCAAGTAATAGTTACCGATGGATTTTAACCGACACATATTACTTCACCAGATGGGTGGAAGATGTTCCCACAAAGAAGGCTACTGAAGAGGTGGTCATGAACGTTTTGGAAGAAATAATCATAACAAGATTTGGAGTACCCACCAAAATCACTACTGACAATGCCAAGGCTTTTAGCTCCCTTGCTTTAGTAGAATTTTGTTTTAAATATGGCATCACTCTATCCCATTCATCAAACTACTAACCCCAAGGGAATGGTTTGGTAGAGTCAAGTAATAAGAATTTCATGAATATCATCAAGAAGGTTGTAGGAGAAAATAAGAAGGCATGGGATAGCAATATCAAGTACACCCTATGGGAAGATCGCATAACAACAAAGACCTCAACAGGAAAAACCTAGTTTGAACTAGTATATGGGTTGGAAGCTAAACTACTTGTGAATCTCCAGATTCCCATCCTCCACTTCACCCAACAATACACCACAAAAGAATAAGAAATCTAGGGACGAATTGACCAGTTGGTGGAATTAGATGAATCCAGGAGGGTTGCTTTGAGTCATATGGAAATAAGTCAAGAGAAGTTTAAGAACAATTTTGATCACAAAGATAAAGAGAGAAATTTCAAAGTATTATGGGACAAAAGGAGGAAGAAACCTGGTATGCACAAGAAGTTAGACAGATTCTGGACAGGTCCTTACAAGATTATAAGTCAAGTAGGAACAAACTCTTTTAATTTAACCACACTTGAAGGGGATGCTTTGAAACTACCTATGAATGCTATCCACATCAAGCGTTGCTTCCCACCAACAACATGACAGGTAAGCACATGAAAGTTGGATAGGTAGGCATTTTTCATCCATTGTACATACCATATGCATATCATGTTAGCATAGTTGTAATTTCATTTTCATATTGTATTGTTTCATTATGTATATATGTATGCTCATGATCACGTGCAAGACTGGAGATTCTCTTTATTTTATTATATCATATATGAACAAGGGTTGATATCACCACCCTAAGGATTACTAATATCCTTTGTTGAGATGTAGACAACACGGGTCATACCAGATATGTTGAGATTCTCATGCGCTCTACGGGGAGCACATGTCCCCAAGTTAGAGCCAGATGTTATGCCCTACCCTAGGGATAACTAAGGATATCACATCTCAAGGCCCACAGGTCCTAGACATGGAGTACCGAGAGGAAACCAACTTGAGCATGGCCCCGAAGGGCCCCTCTTTTATTCAATACATTCCATTCATCATCATCAGCAGTATCCATCCCCACCAGCCTCTTCCTGAAGTAGCAGTGAAAATTTCTCCATGAGCTAATGAGTCTAGGTATCATGGTATGTATCACTCTAATTTTTTAAGAACTTAAATATGTTGTATAAAATCCTTCTTCATTTCATGATGTTTTCTTGTAAATTATTATCTTTGCCTCGTTTGTATCTGGGAGGGTAACACGGTGCCCTAGTAAGTTGGTTTCCCTTTAGGATGGGTTGCCACTAGGTGGGTCTGTGAAAAATCATCGTTTGTTCCCTCCATACTTACCACTTTCCATGTTTATTCCTTCCATCTACCCTATCCTTGTTTGGGCATTGGGATTAGCTACGCTAGGAAGGGTTGTACCTTGCCTTGTGGGAAGAAGGGGCTAAAGGCTCAAAGGGTAAAAGTAGATGGAAATAGTTAAAATCCAATGTTGAAACCTTTGAGATGCTTCTCCCAGGGATTCCCGAGAAAGTAGTGAAAATATTCTCAGTAAAAAAATGGAACCCATAAGATACATAAACTCTCAAGGTACTAGTTTACGGATATGAGGTCTCATCACGATCCAACCTATTATGACCATGGCCATGTAATGGTATGACACCACCACCTATATGGTCACCAAACCAGGGTAGTGGCTCCTAGTGGCACATCCAATAGAAAGGGGGTCTCATCACGAGCCAACCTTCTCATTTCCGTGAAATTTTTGTGGATAACATTGTCACCTATGGTCATCAAGACAAGACAGTGGACCTCAAATTTTCCCTTGAAGCACAAAATAAAAATATAAAAATAACTAAAGATAAGAATAAAAGGAAATGAATGGGCTAGGAAACAATTGCATTTATGAGAAGGTGTATCTCTCCCTCTGTAAAGGCACCCACAGGTAAGACTTACATTTCCTTGTTATTACATGCACCCCATGCCCAAACACTTACCTCATGCCACCTCAAACACTTACATGACTTGGATTATCACCCACTAGGGAAACACCCCAAACTTAAGGGAGGTTATCCCAATAGGACACTATGAGACCTTCTCCTAACCTAACTTCTCAAATTGCATAATGTATTTGAGCATTTTTCTGGGTTAAGGGGGGTTTGATGCACATGTTTGGGTAATTTAATTATTGGATGTGATTTACATGCTATGATCCATGTGACTTATGAACCCCTGGAGGGCATACTTGTTGTTGTTGCTGGACCTTTCTTGACGAATATGTGCACATGAGGGAATGATTAGCTTGGTCCTTCATGGTGGCTTAAATCCTACAGATGGATGATGCAACCCCAACCAGGGGTAAGAAGAAACTAAAGCTTTGCACTGAGAAAAAGAAGGATGTTTCCTTTGGAGGCACCCTAGTAGACCTAGACCCAGGGGGATCTTTCTCTTCCACATGGATGTTGGCCCTTGAAGGCCCTAGATGTCACCATCGTGACCCTGGATGTCATCCAGATCTAGGGTTTTCATTTTGGAGTAGTTATGAGCTTGGTGGCATGTGTGGGCATCATCTGGGGCCTCTGGAGGCCAAGCACTCTACATTCTATGCCTAATGTTCCACCTTAGTGCCTCAACGCACCCTATAAGGGCATGACGTCACCCTTGGAGATGTTTTTAGGTGCTAATTAATTTTTATTATGTTAAAATTGGATTTTATTGTAAATTGGCTAGGTCGACCTTAATTTTGACCTAAAATTAATTAAGGGTCAAAGTTTTGTATAAATAAGGATAAAGTACATTCATTTTAAAACAAATCTCACTTGGAGAGAATTAGATTGAAATTTGCACCCTACTTAGGGTTTATTGGTTGAAATTGTAATGCACACCTCTCTTAGAGTCTTCTACTTGCAACTTGGAGTTTTTTGGTAAAGTTATTTGGAAATCTAGGGTTTCATGGCTTGATTATTCTTGGTGGAGTAATTAAATATGCAATTGTCATTTCATTTTAATGGTTATGGTATATTTTCTTATTCATCTTAAATATAATGAAATTGCTTGCTTGACAAACCCTAGGAGTAAAGAACTTAAGACACTACTTATTTTCTCTACATTTGTTAGACTTTGCTAAGGTGGTTAACTTTGACAAGATTCTAAAGCCCTGAGTGCTAGCACTTTAGAAGCCTTGATCAATTGTTTTTTCATCTAAATATCTTTTTCAATTATCTAAGAAGGAGGAAACTGCTAGGGCCTAGAAGTGCCTACTCTCTAATAGCTCAACTCCCCAAAGATTGAATCCTAGAAGACTTAAGGTAATACTCTTCTAAAGATTCATCCTTTAATTGCATAAACATAATCATTTTGTTTCTTACTCCAAATGAATGTCGCTGAACGTTTGACTCCATAACCCCTCAAAGGCACTAGTCCTTACACTTATTTTGTTGAGAGATCAAACCAACACTCAAACCTTAACCTTCATAGCTCTCACTAACTAAAACTAACACTAACCTAGCCTAGACAACTAATTTACTTGTTGCTATTATAAATCACTGCTAGAGCCATCTTGATGCATCAAATTTTCAGCATAATCTACATGTAATGCTAGCTAAACACTTCCAAATTTGCTTGTGACATTTTATTATCATTTTGCCTAGTAAATGCCATCTTTTCATTGTATTTTCAAGCAATTCTAAGGCTTATTTATTGTAGCGGTTATAAAATAATTGTTTTTTGTTGTAAATTGTCAATTAACTGCAATTTTATATCAGTTAGCATACATTTCAAAGGTTTATTGTCTTATTGAAGCACTAACACCATTTTGTACTTGAAACTTTCATATTTTTTTCTTGTTGTCTTGTTCTATGTAGGTACACTTCATCCATTACATTTGTTTCATCTCTTAAGACATAAATACCTTTTGACTTGAATGACCAATGAGAGGGGGGTATCTTTTCATCTTTGCTTAGTTTCATCAACCCGTTAGGTCACTAGGGATGTCTCCCTTGGGGTAGTCTTAACATACTCCTAAACAAAAATGGGTTTCCTATTAAGGTGACAGTGATAGGTCACCCCTTGTTACGCCAATATTGTTTCACTTTCCTTGGGCTTTGGGAAAGTACAGATTGTGTGATAACAGGGCCTTAGGACTAAACCTTCAAGAAAATGATCCCTATGGTGAAAATCCTCTTGGGCACTAGGTGTCGTTTTCTCTCTTCTAGATGACCTAGGTAAAGGATCAAAGACTAGGATAAAAACCCTAAGGTGCAAAGCCTCTTGGGCCTTAGGTCCTTAATCCTAGAAAGAGAATGATTTGACAAAACTTGGAAAATAAAGGCATATGAAGGAGAGAAATACTTATGTCTCCTCCCTAGGGTTTCACCAAGACAAAGGAACATGAAAAAAAATAGAAATTATCACCTTAAAACATTAGCAATGACATAAAATTGCAACAATTACTTACTTATCCAAGTTGCCAGGCAAAGAAAAACCCTAGTTGCAAAAACATACCATCCAAGTAAGAAAAAACATCCACAAATATCCTCCTCCAAGAGGTGCACATGAGATCCAAGAGACAAAAAAAAAGTAGACTGAATTTTTCTAAATGGATCCCCCACAAATGTGAGAAGAAGTGACGATGAAAAAAAATGAATGGAGCTCTAGCCTTATTTATAAGGAAAATCGTAGCACTCCAATAGTCCAAAAAGTGAAAATTCATGTCTAAAAGTGGGCCCGACCCCTCACTTTTCCTCTACAAATGATAGATCATGTCAAAATAATACAATAATTCCCTCCTAGGTCACATGTGTGGTGACTTCATTCTCTAAGAGGGTGTGTGAAGGCCTTCCAAGGCCATGTGTCATCATCTCATGGTGTGACCATGGAAGGAGGTGCATCTCCTCATCCATGGTCATGTGACGTCATCAATGGTACCCTAAGTGGTCATCAAGCCCCATCATCATCAAACCCTAAAGTGGGGCATCATCATCAAAGGAGGGCCAACATCCAATGTAGAGCACTGGATCCAAAGTGAAGAAGTGTGTATCTCATCTCTGCAAGGAATCCATCTGTCCACCAGTGTAACATCCTCCATCCAATGAGTAATAATATCTAGGGTACAGTGCCCAACATGTGGGCTTCCATCTCATATGTGTGCCACCATGACCAAATCTGTAAAACAAATTCCCATCCATCGATCGTCCAAGGTCCCAAAGATGTGAGAGCCACTATCTAAATGTGTCAAGTCACTGGGTAACTCATTACTCTACATCACATGTGCCATATCCTGCAACAGAGGCACAATGTCTACTAAATTTTCCTTATTTATAGAGCATTAGATTTATTAGTGTTATTTTACTTCATTACCATTAACATATATATATCATGTACTGAGTAGTAGCAGCATAAACGAGAGACAAAAAGAACACAAGAGATTTATCCTGGGAAGATCCCAAATGGAGGAAAAACCCAACAACCTTTCTTAGAAAGATTTTTTTCACAAAGAAATTCCAAACAGATAAACCCTAGTACAAAGGCTAGCTCAACCAGAAATACCACCACAGTTGCAGCAACAACACTATACCAAGATCGAGCACCTCCTCAAGGAGTAGCACACAAGAGAGAAATAATGAAAGACTGAACAAGAAGAAACTGAGTCACTGTAGTTGATGCATCACCTTCTCCAAACTTGTGCCTTACTTCTATGTAGCTAAGAGAGTGTGAGTGCGTGTAAAAATGAGCTAAGGCGCCTCCTTATTTATAGTCTTCTTGTCCTTCTGGTTGGGCCAACTTCTCTTCTGGGAAGGTGTCTTTTCATTTTTATTTATTCTTCTGGGTCGACTTCTCTTCTAGGGTATTTCAACATCTGTCCAATGGATCTCTTACTTCTTGAATCTTCTTCGCATCTAAGAAAGGTCATCTAGGAGGGAAAGATCCTCCCACAACTACCAAACATCAACACTCCCTCTTAGTTAGGGAGGCATCTTTCACGATGTCTTCATATTAGTAGTCCACTGACTACTCTGCAATTAGCTGGTAGTACACAACTTCCACAATGAACAATATTACCAACTTAACGAGAACTGTGACCTCAAAACGAGAACTCTGGCCCAAAAAACCCATATTTTTGCATTAAAATATGAAAATCAACCCCCAAATAAAAAAGTGGTGCTACGGGTAGCACCATTTTTTCAAATGGGGTCAAAATTACAACATTTTTCAAGCATGGCCTTCAAAACTCATATAGTAGCTTAGAAAAACCTTAAAATTAACACCTAAATAAAAAAGTGACGCTAACTAAAGCAAAACATATTTTCTAAACGTTAAAATTATGGCTCATTTCGACCTACTTGAAACCATGGTTTTGACAATAGATCCCTATGAAAAAAAAAAAAAAAAATTGGATACAAAATAGTCACTTAAAAAATTATTTAATTTTTTTTTTCCTTAAATTTACATTGAAAAATAAATAAATAGAAAGGACAAAATCTTCGTATTTTTTTGTAATGAAGAAAAAAGCACATTCAAAAACATGTATTGAAAATACAAATTATATATAAAAAAAAACATTAAAAAAAGGGTCGATTTTTTTTTATAAATTTCCCAAAAAACAATAATCTAAAAAAAACATATACCTATTTTTAAAAAATAATAATGAAAATAACCCTTGAAA
>ML815435.1:75587-88217 GCA_009831015.1 Picea engelmannii | reverse complement strand
AAATGTACTTATTCCTTATCGAATAACTGTTCCACTTATCCCTTCTCGGATAAGTGTCCTCACAGATCAACTCAATTCAATTCACAGAGGAGTACGATCTGGAGAAAGTTTATCACACTAGGGTCAACTCCATAGTGTATGACATCAAGGGTCAACTCCCTTGACATATCCTCATGTGCTCTCCACATGGGACAATGGGTTAAGCCCAAATGCACTTATTCCTTCTCGAATAAGTGTTCCACTTATCCCTTCTCGAATAAGTGTCCTCACAGATCAACTCAACTCAATTCACAGAGGAGTACAATCTGGAGAAAGTTTGTCACACATGGCACTCCATGTGAACTTCTAGAGGCTACACCCTCTAGAAACACTAGGGTCAACTCCCATAGTGTATGACGTCAAGGGTCAACTCCCTTGACATGTCCTCATGTTCTCTCCACATGGGACGTTGGGTTATAAGCCCAACTGCACTTATCCCTTCTCGGATAAGTGTCATCACAGATCAAATCAGCTCAGTCACAAAGGAGTATGATCTGGAGAATGTCTCAGGAAGCTGCAAACATCAACAATTATTATCTTATATGAGCTGATATATATCATTTTCTTTTTCTGCAATTAGGGACAACAATCTTAACTTCATTTTCCAACTAATATATTACAAGTATTCTTGGTTTCATTGTGTCTCGTGAAGGTACTTTACTCTCCCCAGGTCACTCAACTCATTTGGAAACCATTAAAATTTCCCAAGACCCTTTTCCAAGCTCCTTATACCATTTAGAATTGACCCTTAGGGACATCCATCCATACTTATCATTTTCCATCTCAATCCCCCTAGGGTCACCGGGATTCCCCCCTTGAGGTGACTACCTCACCTCTAAAGTGATAGGAACCCCTGCCTAAGGTGACAATGGATAGGTTATATCTAAGTTGTCACCAATTGGTGGTTGGGTCGGGCTTTTCCCAACCTACAAATTGTGCGATAACACATCTAATATTTGACGCATCCTTCCCATGGCTCAATTTCTTAGACTTCTTCGGGTTGCCTTCTTCCCTTTCCTTTCTCTTCTTCACTTGGGAAGAAAGTGATTTATTTCATCATCATTGGTATTATGTGATTTGGATATCAACCTGGATTCCTCTTGGGTGCAATCCGCCCATAGCTTGTTGAACTTGGGAAATTTCCTTCTAGTGCAAATCCATTGAAAAAATGGATCCCAAGAGGAGGGAAATCCATTGAGTGTAGTAGTCATGAGTTCAACATCTTCTACTGGATCTCCAATGGCTGCTAACTAGTCCTTAATCTACGAGATCCTCATGAAATAGTTGGTTATTGTTTATGACTTATTCATTGTCACATTTATGAGTTGATTCCTTAGAGTAAGCAACTTTCGACTGGTATTCTTACTTTCATAAAGTTTGGTTAGGGCATCAAACATTTCCTTCGATGTCTTGAGTTTTGATATATTAGGTATCACATGATGCTTTATTGAATCTATCAAGATCCTCTTGGCCCTGACTTCATTCTTCCTGAACTTTGCTTTGGCGTCTTCTTCTTCTGGTTCTGGAAGAATCTTCTTAATATGATCCAATAACTCATTCTCTTATAGAATGAGGAGAACTTTGTGCTTCCAAGATCTGAAGTTATCTTCTTCATCCAATCTATCTTCAACACTCATGTTGGTTGACATTTTTCGATGGTAGAAACCCTAGCACTGAAAAACCTCAATTTTTCAAACTTCACCAAACTGCACGCTGAGGGTTTCAGGGGTGCACTAGGTTAGGGAGCACTTCTCTCTATAGGAATTATCCCTAATGACCTTGGGATAGTTCTCAACAAGCTTGACAAAGTGTTGCAGCTGCAAGGTGTTGTTGTAGTTATCTTCCTTCTAGTGATCAAATTGTTTTGAAGGTCACCAACTCTGATACCATGTTAGATTTTCCTTATTTACAGAGCATTAGAGTTACTAGTTTTATTTTACTTCATTACCATTAACATATATATATCATGTACTGAGCAGTAGCATCATAAGCGAGAGACAAAAAAAACACTAGATATTTATCCTGGGAAAACCCCAACAACCTTTCTTAGACAGATTTCGTTCACAAAGAAATTCCAAATAGATAAAACCTAGCACAAAGTCTAGCTCAACCAAATATACCACCACAACTGCAACAACAACACTATATCAAGATAACACACCTCCTCAAGGAGTAGTGCACAAGAGAGATACTGAAATATTGAACAAGAAGAAACCAAGTCACTATTGTTTTTGTGTCACCTTCTCCAAACTTGTGCCTTACTTCTATGTAGCCGAGAGAGTGTGAGTGAGTGTAAAAATGAGCTAAGGAACCTCCTTATTTATAGTATTCTTGTCCTTCTGGTTGGGTCGACTTCTCTTTTGGGAAGGTGTATTTTCATTATTCTTTATTCTTTTGGGTCGACTTCTCTTCTAGGGTATTTCAACATATGTCTAATGGATCTCTTGCTTCCTAAATCTTCTCTGCATCTAAGAAAGGTCATCTAGGAGGGAAATATCCTCTCCCAACTACCAAACATCAACAATGTCCCAGGTGAAATCCCGGGGCATTATTCAAAGAACAATGTCAGGGGCATCTAGATCAAAATAAAAAATGAAATCAAGTAAATCCAATGTTCAAAATATATACTAGTCCTTAAATCATGCAAAATAACTTGTTACTTAAGACATAAGCCATATGAACAATTCACATTAGTATCCCCTTCAAATTTCACACTAGCTCATGACTTTATGCAAGTTCGCAAGTTTGAATATGGGAGGACCTTCATCTGACCATATTAGGTGTGTGAACCAAAACAATGAAAGAAAAGACCCAAGTAGAGGAATATGTCCCGGGGGTAAGCAATGAAGGAAAAGAACCCTTCAAGAGTAAGTGTGATAGTGATATGGATCAAGGTCACTTCATGGCTTATTGTGTCATTGAGTCCATTTCTATGAGTGCCTTTGTGGAGTGTGCACTTTCTCTTGAGTTACCACTTTCTAAGCACTACATTTTTCCAAACCCCTTAATCTGTTTTTTTACTGTCGTCTTACCATATTTGTAAGTCCCCTTTATAAGGTTTCAAGTTATAGCATCACTACTTTGGGACTGGGGCAAACATGGAAAGGGTAGAGCTCAAGTTAGGACTGGCTTTTGAGAGTCCTTTGTTTTTCTTTCTTTCTTTCTTTAGCATTTGTTCTTTGTTTATTATTCTTTAGTTTAGCAAGTACAATCAACCTCTGGGCCTTCA
Source organism: Picea engelmannii (assembly GCA_009831015.1). Classification (NCBI taxonomy): domain Eukaryota; kingdom Viridiplantae; phylum Streptophyta; class Pinopsida; order Pinales; family Pinaceae; genus Picea; species Picea engelmannii. The sequence continues at coordinate 84,949 of ML815435.1, read as the reverse complement.
ACCCCTCTTCTCATGAGAGAATGAACCATGACCCATTACTGAAGTCTAGTACATTGTGACAAACTCCAGGATGGAAAGTGTTAAGTATGGCGGGGAAACAAAACACTACGCTTGTGACGACCCCCCAGTAGTACTCCTTTTCCCTGGGCAGTGACAACACGAGATTAGAGCACAAATGTTGGCCACCAAGGTGAAACAAGGAAACAAACATAACTTCTTGATCTAGTGATCCATTATCCAACTTCATCCAATGATCCTCATCCACATGCCTAGTATATTAAGCACAACACTTCACATGAAAGAAGGACTAACATACCTCATGGTGATGTTGGTTTACCATCTCCCATGCATTGATTTTACTGGATGTAATGAGCTTGGTTGATATGAAGCAAAAGAGGCAATCTAAGGGGGGTGTTGCTAGGATGCTATCTATGCAAATGTTGATCATCATGGTCAGGATCACTATCTTCATAGCAGGCCATGAGACATGATCTCCTCTAGTTACCCCTAGGCATGGGGGGGTAACACAATTAATTTTCCCCTAGAAATATTAATCAAAGAGTTGAATTTTCAATGGAGGATTGTGATGTTTTATGATTTAGTAATTTCAATAATTTTTTTCAACGCGCAAAGTGAGCCTAAGCCAGAACATCCATTGTGAGGGTTGTACAGATGCACTATGCAACACCACAATGACAAAGAAAACATGCCTTTGATATACATGTGCATGAGCTATGGGCTTCTCTTTATTTTAGGTGATTATGATATGAGCACAATACCAACAATGGAATAAATATACTCACACATGAAATCAAAAGGAGGTATATACGCAAGTATGATAAGAAAATCTCTAGAACTATACACATACATGATCTATATATAAGAGTACAAATCTAAGAGAGATGATCAATTTTGACCAAGTCTCCGATAAAATGAAATAAAACAAGTGAGTGATCAATTTGAACCAAGTCACCCTAAAAGTATGAAGGATAAAGAACTGAAGTATAAAATTGTACTAAAGAATTCCAAGAAGACATGTTCACGGGATTAAGGATCATCACTTTACTACTTTTGTGGAGATTCATTACCTTGTTGCCCATCTTATGTTCATGAATGTATCAAAATTTCACATGTACTTTGTATCACATTGCTCAATTTGCAAGCTCATCTATCTTTTAGTTAACTTTTAATAATATGGGTGTATTTTATGATGTTAACATTAGACAAGTTGGAACAAACTAATAAATGCAATCCTTTAAGCCCCTATCAAGAGTTTTTCTCTCTTGTGCTTGGGTTCATTTCTCTCTCTAGAAAAATTGTTCTTAGGTTCTCTCTCTCTAGAGTTCCACTATTATTTACTAATTTCTCTTCAAGTGTTTTGATACATTAGTGTCGATTTGATCTATTTATTGTAAAATTTGGGTTTGCGTTGGTTCCGTTCAACTTTCTCACTATTTCTTGATGGTATTAAAGAGTGTGAAGTTCACTTACTCAATTAAACAACTAATGCAAGTCCTTTTGGCTAGTGACATCGCTTTTCTTTGCCATTGCAAAACTCAATTTTTTGGATCATCTATTTTTGTAGTTTAAACCCTGTTCCTAGGCCAACACTCTCTTCCTTTGTTCTATAGCAAGAGGTAGTGCATCTTAGATTTTCCCCAAAATACATTTGTACCTTTCTTTCTCTCGGGCCTATCAAGGAAAATTTCTGAAGACTTTATGTAGCCTTCTTTACGATGTTGTTGAATATGGACTCATCTTACAATGCATATCTAGTTGTGCACTTTGAATATTGGTCCTCCCCCACTTAACAAGAATTTTGACTAGATCGATGGGTTGTAAAAACCATACATGATGGTTTGAAAGTGGTTATCTTAGGTTTTTATGGTAAGGTTTCTACCCATGCTCCACTTAGATATTTTCCACTACTTCTTATAGATGATTCTCAACTTGTTTCAGTGGTTTTCTCTCCTTCACAATATGATATTGATCCTCCTATTGATCTTACAAGTGTTTCCACAAACACTCTTCACTCTTACAATGACTATGCAAATAAATGTTAACAAGGATCTCATTGGTGACTCGTCTAGATTCCATCATGTAGAAGTCTCTTCTACTATAAATGTGCCAGAGATCACCTTCACTAGCTTGTGTAATCATATTGGCGTGGAGATATTGTGGTTAAAGGGGGTAATATGAAATGCCTTCTCCATGTGGTTTCTATTCAACATGAAAGGGGGATGTGAATATTTTGATTAATTCCTTCTATCTAAGCCTCTTTGTTCAAATTAAGGATGGATGTTGAAAATTTGGGTGTAACCTTTATTTTTTGACACAATTGACCTTATATTGAATTGGGCATTTATTCACCCACTTTCATTTGTATTTTGGCTACAACCAATCTTATATTGAGTTGGATATCCATACAACCACTCTCATTTGTATTTTGGCCACGTTTGACCTTATCTTGAGTTGGATATTTATACATCTACTCTCATTTTTGTTTTGACTATGACTAACCTTATATTGAATTACGTCTCTATACACCCACTCATTTGTATTAATATTTTTTCTTCATGCCCCCTATTTATCATTAGGGGAAATGTTGAAAATAATGTAAACTTCACTTTGGGCTACAACCAACCTTATATTATAATAATTATTTCTAGATTTATGCAAAATTGACCTTGTACACATAGACCCATAACCCTTCTTGGAAAATGTCCTAAAATATGAAACTCTTATTTGTAATTGAATATCAAACAATATTTCAATCATTTTTTTTCATAAAGTGATTAACCTAGAGGCACCTACTGAGTGATGCATCTCTTGTGCTTGAGTTCAATTCTCTCTCTCTCTCTCTCTCTCTAGGGTTGTGCTCCTTTTGGTTAATTTCTCTTAGTGTTACTCCATCTTAATGCTGGGTTGTCTCCTCTTTACTATAGAATTAGCATTTGTATTGGTTCCATTCAATTCCCTCCCTTAGATCATAATTTGAATTAAAAAACCATGTATAATTAAATCATTTAGTTGAAAAAATATTTTTCCTTGTGCTTGACATAATACTTCTTTGAAATAGGAAACACAATCTTTATTTCTTTTCCATTCACATGGAAGTGGCGTTATCAAGTATATATTGTAAATACATGACAATGAATTGAGATCTATTTTTTCCAAGTTTTATTTAGATAATTGTGCTTTTATGCACAATAAGAAATAAATTAAATTATATGCTTAATCATATTGATCAAATTTATGAAGCATCATAGAATGATTAAACTAGCAGATAGTTATTTTTCAGATCTACTCCATACAAACCTAAGAACCAACTATGAGTAATTAGCCCAAAGTCACCACTAGTTACTCATCTTAGGGGGGTGTCCCTAGAGTTCATGCACTGCCAATCACTTAGAAAATTTCCATGATTAGTATGAATGATCGGTACACAAAATAACCATCCTTGATGTCTGTGAAAGCAACGAAGGATGCAAGAAAACTTCAAATTTAAATAATATGAGAGATTCAAATTCACAACAACAAAATATGAAAGAAGAAAAGAAGATGGACATGCACTTTCAGTGATCAACAAATCAAAATAAATGCGCTTAGGCCATGTTATCCCCAATTTCTAGGGATAACTAAGGAGATGATGTCTCAAGGCCCTCAGGTTGCAGACATGGAGTACCGAGAGACAGATGACTGACAGAGTCCACATGCACAGAGAAAGATCCACTTCACCACCACACATCCTCGGTTCATCATGATGTCATTCACCACATCAACTTGCTTCTAGAAGACAATGGGTCTTGCTCCATGAGGTACAAGTAAGGTATTGTGGTAAGTGTCACTTTAATACTTGAGGAATTTGAGTATGTTGCATTTAAAACTACTTTTGATTGTAGAACGTCTCCTTGGAAATTATGTTGTTTTCCATGTTTCACCTTGGTGGTTGACATTGTGCCTTAGTAATTGGTTACCCTTGGGGATGGGTTTTCTACTAGGAGGTCCCCTTGACGAGTCATCGTGCCATTCCAAATCATACTTGTCATTTTTCACACTTCATCCTTTTCACCTCCTTATCTTTTGGGATTTTCGAGTGTATCGACCCAAGAAGGGATTGTACATCATTTCATGGGAACAAGGGGTTGAAGGCCCAGAGGGAATGTAGCTAGCAAAAGATAAAAGCCAAAACTATAACCTTATAGATGCTCGTCAAAAGAGGTCTTGAGAACGATGAAACGTTTCTCCTAAAAAATCAAAGACCTGCAAGAAACAAATTCATATTATATAGACGTTCCACTTGTTGAGGGATCTACACAAGTGCGTTACAACCTTTTTTTTACCCCTATGGCACTCTGTGTACCTCTCCCTTCAAGTGACATTGTCGTAGTACTCTTATATTACCCTTTTGGAGTACCCAATTGTTATGGACTTTAATTAATTAATGACAAATAAATGGGCTTGGAAAAAGTTTCCTTTAAAACGAAGGTGCAACACACCCTCTACAAAGGCACCCATAAATGAGACAATACAAACCCTTGTATGTCATGAACCCCACGCCCAAAATTCTTACCCCCATCCATTTAATTTTCTCCACGACTTAGAGAGGGGTCCACTTAGGAAACACTCACTGACTTAAGGGATGACTCACCCAATAAGTCACCTTGACAACCCTCCCATACCTAAACTTGGCAAATTGCATAGGGTCTTTGAGCACTTGTTTAATTTGATAAAGTAGTTTTAATGGACAGATTTAGGTGGCTCTTGTATTGAGTTTGATTTTACTTGCCATGATACATTTGACTTGAGACCCTTGGAGGGCACAATCATATGTCTTTGTAGGACCTTGTCTGATGGATGTTTTGAAGGAACAAACCCAGCTTGGGCCTTCATTGTGGCAAGAAGCCCACGGGTTGGATGCCATCACCCAGACTTTGGGGGAAAGATAGAGGTGGGACATTGCCTTTGGAGGCAAGAAAGAAGACCTTGGAGCTGACACCTAGCCTTATCTAGCCCAACGACTTACCCTTGAAGGCCTTACACCATGCTTCTTGGGCTTGACGTCTTGACTAGGGCTAGGGTTCGTGGTGGTGATGATGATTTGATAGACACTTGGTACCTTGAGATGAGGAAAACCTTTGCACCATGGAGAAGACCCTAGTGCATGAAGGGAAAGCCTTTGGAGGCTCAACGACTTCCTTCTTTTGCTCGATGACTTCCCAAAAGTACCAAGACGTCACGCCCTTAGGGCTTGACGTCACTTTTTAGGGTTTCTTTATGTGTAAAATCAAATTAAAGTTGTAAAGGAGAGAAATTAAGGGAGATGGCCCCCTTATTTTGTGGTTTACCCTAACTAAATGTGGATAAACACTTTTTATAGGTTTTGTACAAATAAGGATCAAATTCATTTCATTTGAACATAACTCTCTGATGTGAGAAGAGCTACTTGGCAGAATTTTCGTCCCTCTTGGGAAAACTCTCTCTCTCTCTCTCTCTCTCTCTCTTATGCTATGGTTTATACTTGTCTTGGGGAGCTAACTGGTGCACTATCTCTTGGAGGCTATTCTCTTGCTATGGTGGTGAAATTTTCTTGGTAAATAAGGGTTTATGTTGCATGCTTCTTAGAATTGGTAAGAAAAATCTGCATATTGTTAGTTCTTCTTGCTTGTTTCATGGTTTTTCTTGGCTAAATCCTTGGAGGAAAATAAGGGCATATACCCTCCGCCAAGTTTTATCATTATTGTTTATTGAATAAGCCATTGTGAAGGTTGCTAGGAGTAAAATGGCTTACACCCTCCTAGATTTACCTTGTTAGGGTTACTTTCTCTAGGGAGTAAAAGGGCTTACACCCCTAGAGAAGTAGTAGACCTAACCTAAGACAAGAAGACTCCATAACCCATTTGGCAAGGCACTAATCTAATTTTGCATTGGAGAAATAACTTGCATTGAGACATGTGATTTTGAGAGATATTGAAATTGTTCAAGTTGGCATATTTTCTTGGTGTCTTAAGCTTGCTAAAGCCACTAAGGCATCTTGATTGGCCTAGTAGTTCTTTGGTTATAATCAATTAAAATCTACAGCAATTAGGGCTGCAACAAAACACATTCAATCTCTTACTATAATTTGCTTTCTAACCGCTAAAATTACTTGTAAACTTGTACTCTTATTCTATTGTTTTAATGTCTATCTTTTTGTCGGTTTACTTATCAATTTGCATGGTTGGAATTTGTTGTTGTAGTAAATTTTTGCTCCAACCATTTCGTTGCTCTAAAAAATCTCTGAAAACATCCTTTTTGCAGCCCTAACTCACCATCAAAGTTTGTGCCAAAGTATTGGGAATTTATCTACTTGTTTAATGCTTCATTACTCAATAAATATTCGATGCTTTTGATGGTTATTTCTGCGATAAATAATTGATTTCATTTCTGATATATACCTTTGTTTAATGTTGTAATTTATGACAACAAGTTTCACTTGCTTGTCCCATTGATCTCAAGGATTATATCACTATTATTTGTCTTGTCTCGGGCAGGTGTAACACTCTGGTGCAGGTACCCAAGTCTTTGGCAACCATCCTCCATCCACAAGGTTCACTTTCAAGCCATCCTTCATTGACCTAAGGGGTTCCTCTCATTATTTCTCCACCCTCCATCCCAATTCCCCCTAGAATCACCGAGATTTCCCCGTTGTGTAGGATTTCTCCTTCACTAAAGTGAGGGGAGTACCTATCTAAGGTGACAGTGGGTAGGTATTCCCATACTTGTCCCACCTTTGTAGATTGGGTCGGGTTTTTCCCAACCTACAATCTGTGCGATAACAAGCCACCCACACCACTTCATCAACACAATACCATTCAACCATTGAATTCAAAGCACTCTAAAGAAATTGCATAGTCAAACTCTCACTGTATTAGTCAAAAGATTGTTTGCATCATGGATACAAAATACAAGACTCATTGCATAGTAAGCATCACACATAGTGTAGGCAACAATGAAAGAAAGAAAAGATGGAAGAGGTTGGCTGCTCATTGAAAAAAAATCTCAAAAACAGAAAAAACTCAAAAAAATAATGTCATTGTCTCTCTCTTATATCTCTTCAAATTCCCAAAAGTGGGTGGCATGTTCATGCAAAATCTAACTGTTTTTAGGTGGTTGTTTTAAATGAGGAAAATCATTGTAAATTTGCTAGATAACCATAAATATGGTTCAAACTCTCACTAAACAATGACAAGAAGAGGATCAACCTCTCCATAATAAACCAAAACTCATGCAATCACCCTAAATTCCATTAATAACTCATGAGAGGTTGACTTGATTTAAGATAACTAAGTTGCATCAAAAAATAAGAATTATAAAATCAACAGTGTTGTCCAATAATAAATTGCCATCTCACATGCAAACTAGTCAATGAGGTTTCCCTTGTAAAAAATAAACATCTCCTCAAACTCCTAGTTTTCCAAAGTTAGCAAAGAGGAATAAATTAAGCTAGACACCCTCCTTTTCCAAAAATAGTGATGAGTCACCCATTGAAAATAGAACTAGAGTCATGAAAAAACAATTTTAGAAAACTGCCAAATATACCAAAAGAGGGCGACATAGGGTTTCTTTGATAAGATTGTTGATATTATGGTAGCTACGGGAGGTATTTACCTCCACGTGTAAACCTGCCGAGAATAGAATATTTCGAGAAGCAAGAAGAGACCCTAAATTAGTTGGCTAATAACCCTAGAAGACAAGTTGGCTCAAGAGGATAATTTGTATTAGGTTATTAGCCTCCAAGAGAAGAAGTTGGCTAAAGGAAATATTATATACTAAGTAAATAGGCACCCAGAATGAGAAGTTGGCCCAGGCAGTTTGCCAGTTTTAGTATAAATACAGGAGGACAGTCTTCATTTTGACAGGCATTCTCAGAACTGCAGAAGCAACACTTGTGTGCACTGCAGTTGGCCAGTTTGTGCGCAAGTTTGGAGGAGAGTTGTCGTTGTAGCTGTTGCAACTAGCAAATTTCGGTTTTGGCCTAGACTCTCTCTTGGTTATGGTTTGGACTCTCTTATCAATTCTTGTTTGGTGTGCTAACCTTGGAGAGAGGTGCGCTATCTTGTTTAGGCTATCTAGCCTAGGGTTTTCTTCCGGAATGATTCTTTGTCAAGGTTAAGGTGGGGTGGCTTCAGCCTATGGTTGGGTAATAATAGTGATATTGTCTATGGTTAAACGAGCACATCCATTATATTCTAACAGGTTATGGGCCCACACCTCCTTCATTCAGTCTAATCACTGGAAGGGAACATAGCCATAAGGATACTAAGCTCGTTGAAGAATTGTCACTAGTGTTTCTAGTAGGAGCAATTACCAAAGCGTTGTCGCTAGGGTTACTAGCAGGTGCAGTTGCAGAAACCCTAACCCTCTTGTTGAGTCACCTTAAGTGAAGGGATTGACCTAATTTCCAGATAGACTAGTGTGCCCTAGCCTAGCGCATCTCCTAGTACTCTCAGCAAGCTAAGACATCAAGGTTGGGTTTTTGGTCAAATCTAGGGTTGACCAAGTCAAGGCAACCGTGACTTACTCTATGAAGTCGAAAAACAAGTTAGATGGGGCTTCTAACTTCAGAGCATGGAAGACAATGATTGATCTCATCCTTTCCAAGAATTAAGTGTTGGATATCGTGAAAGGAAAGATTGTGGAACCAGAGTTTGAAGAAGGAAAAGAAAAGGAACCGCAGAACGTTGCAGTTATGGAGAACTTCAAAGACAATGACATCAATGCCATGAGTATCATAGTGGATTCTATAAAAGACCACCTGATACCCTACATCTGCCATATTGATTTGTCTAAGAAGATGTACAATGCCCTAACAAACCTCTTCTCAGTCAGAAACATTGGACAAGTAATGAGTCTGAAGAATGAGCTCTGTGACATGAAGATGAATGATGATGACAGCATAACATCATACTTTGTGAGAATCTCTCAGTTAAGAGATCAACTACAAGCTATTGAAGAGATCATTTCAGAGAAGGAATTGGTAAACATAGTACTCAATGGTCTTCCCAAGACATGGGATGCATTTGCCGCAAGAATGAACACAAGGAAGGAGCATCCTACATTTGAAGAACTTTGGACTTGTTGTGCACAAGAAGAATAAAGGATCAGTGCAAAAGAGACCCCAAAAGAAATACGATGATCAAGCTTTCACATCAAGGTTCAAGAATTTCAGGAATAAAAGGAAGTTTGGCTCCACGAAGAAGCCAAATCAAGAGAAAGATATGTCAGAAATACAATGCTTCAAGTCTCGAAAATATGGTCACTACAAGAATCATTGTCTCGAGCTAAAGAAAAGGAAGGAGACACACGAAGCATCAGTTGCC
>ML815435.1:53387-63837 GCA_009831015.1 Picea engelmannii | reverse complement strand
TGGATTAGAGGATTTTGCAGACATCTCAGCTTTGGAGGAGAGAAGCACCATGAACCCGATTAAATGGTGGACTTGTCATGGGGCAAATGGTGTATATTTGCAAAGCCTTGCCACTCGTATTCTATCAAAAGTGTCAAACTCTTCATCAGCAAAAAGGAATTGGAGCACCTTTGGTTTCATTCTTCCGTGAAGCGCAACAGGTTGGGATCGCAGAAGGTTGAGGATCTTGTATATGTGCATTCAAACCTCCACCTTGTGTCTCGTAAGGGTGAAGAATATACAAGTGGGCCTCATAAAGAGTGGGATGTGGATGCAGAAAAAACAGACTTAGAGCTCTCTCTTGCTACTCCTGATATTGTTGATGATGCAAGTGGAAGTGGAATTGTCTCTTCTTCCCATCGAGGCTCTAGTTCTGCTGAACATGCATCTTGTTCTATTTTTTATGATGAGAATGAAGATCAGTATGAGATGTATTAGGATATGTAATTGCAGTTTCCTTTAGCTCATGTTTTCTTTCATTTTCAGTACATACAACCTCATTTATAAAGGTTGATTTTGGATGTAAAGCCTCATATATAAAGGCTAATTTTGGATTTTGCTACTTGCATCATGTAATGAATGATATTGATCATCTATGGGAGTTAATATGGATATGGTTTTCCTTCTAAAATGTCATTTATGTGTATCATTATGTTTTTCTTGCAATATAATGTTTTATTTTAAAAAAAAACATATATATATTTTATTTTTTATTTTTATATATATGGCGTTTCCCCCGGCATTTCCCCCGACGTTTCCATTTTTTGAAGGTATGTTTCGTACTGTCCTAGTTTCGGAAACTTATAAACGTTTCCTCGTTTCGTGCAACTTAGGTTCAGGGACAATAGCCTATTCGTTCACCTTTGTGTGCAATAATAGAAATGCAAAATTGTTTCAAAGCTGATTTTTAAACCTTGTAGTTTTTTGATCATTTGAAATCAAGGATAGTAGAGAAGACTACTAATGACATCTTCCTCCGGTTTATATTTGTCGAGGCACAATAACTTGGAAGAGCCATCTACATTTCCTATGAATTTTATTATAAGTTTCGGACAAATTTATACTCATATATACATTGGTTACTGTTACCCCCCCAGTCTAGGGGTTGTTATCCCCAATTCCTAGGGATAACTAAGCAAATGATGTCTCGAGACCCTCAGGTTGCAGACATGAAGTACTGAGAGACAACTTGACCAGTAGTGTCCACTTGCACAAACAGAGACCCACCTCACCACCAAAGTTCCAAGTTCATCACGATGGTATCCACCACATCAACTGGTTTCTGGAAGACATTGGGTCTTTCTCCATGAGGTACAAGCCAGGTATCATGGTGAGTGTCATTTAGTATTTGAGGCATTTGAGTTTGTTGCATCATTTCAGTACCACATCATCTCAACTCTCTGCACAAAGGACACCAATACATCGCTTCATCTTCATCTCAGAGAGAACGACACAACCAACTCATGGACTTCCTCACCCCACACAGGGGCACACAACGTTCCATCTTCGTCTCAGAGAGGAACCACACACCCATCTCATGGGCTTCCTCACCCCGCACAGGGGCACACAACGTTCCTTCTTCATCTCAGAGAGAACGACACAACCAACTCATGGGCTTCCTCACCCCACACAGGGCCACACAACGTTCCATCTACGTCTCAGAGAGGAACCACACACCCATCTCATGGGCACACCCAACTCATGGGCTTCCTCACCCCGCACAGGGGCACACAACGTTCCTTCTCCATCTCAGAGAGGAACAACACACCCATCTCATGGGCACACCCAACTCATGGGATCTCTCTCAGGCTGACTCACTCAATCTGTGTCCTGGAGGATGTCTCACGCATCTGTAATCATCAACACTCCCTCTCAGCTAAGGAGGCATTCCCCATCAATCCAAGTCTCTCACGGAAGTACTCAAACTTCGTCTTGGCTGTAATCATCAATACTCCCTCTCAGCTAGGGAGGTTTTCTTCACCAGGCCAAGTCTCTCACGACAGTACTCGAACTTTGTCTTGGCAATGATCAACAACACTCCCTCTCAGTTAGACAAGTAATCTTCACCAAGCCAAGTCTCTCACGGAAGTACTCGAACTTCGTCTTGGCAAGCGGTTTGGAGAAGATATCTGCAATCTTCTCATGTGTAGGAGAGTACTGCACATGTACTGCTTTCCTCTGCACCATGTCTCTGATATAATGATATTTTATCTCAACGTGTTTCAGTCTATCATGAAACACAGGGTTCTCAGAGGGCTTTACACAACTCTGGTTATCACAATGAACAATAATAGGATCCATCTCATGATCAAATCAATTTGTCAGAAGCTTGCAAAGCCACACTGCTTCGCGGACTGCCACACTCAATGCTATATACTCTGCTTCTGTAGTACTCAAGACCACAGAGCTTTGTTTCCCGCTGCACCAAGAAACCATGGCAAACCCCAAGGTAAAACAACAATCGAATGTGCTCTTCTGGTCCACTGTATTTCCTACCCAATCTGCATCGGCATATCCCAACAAGCTCAAGTCTACACTAGAGGCATATCTAAGGTCATATCCAGTTGTGCTTCGTAGGTATCTCAATACATGCTTTGCTACTGTCCAGTGAATCTGTCTCAGTTGACTCATGAGCTGGCTTAAGCACATTTACTGCATAGCATATATCAGGTCTGGTGTTAACTGATACATTGGTGATAAAATCAGTTGTGGATCAATCTCGTCTAAATCATCATTTATTTTCTTCAAATTCATCACCATCGGTGTAGTCGTGGATTTGTATTCAGTCATACTGAACTTCTTTAATATCCCCACTGTAAATTTTCCTTGACTCAGGAAACATCTCATCAGTCCTCTACCATACTTCTTGTCCCAAGAAGTTGTGCATCATACCCAGATCCTTCATCTCGAAATCAAAAGTCAAGGCTTGCTTGTATCTAATAACAAGGCTTCCTGATAGGTCATCAAAATCAAATTCGCGTCACCAACAATGTAATAATATAGGTTTGGATCAGTACTCTTGCTGAAACCCAAACTCATCTGGTATCCATCCATCTGAAGTAGTTTCCAACTCATGGATGATAGTACGAATGGAAGTGCATCGGGTTTACTGGATCAAGTGTCTCATCATAGACAACTCTCTTTGTTTGTGGGAATCTTCTAGCCACAAATCTCGCTTCATATTTCTCGACACTTCCATTAGCTGCAAGTCCCTCTGCCCCTTGCAGAGTTTGTTGAGCCTGGACAGGCCTTTTATGTCCTACTACAATATCTTGGGGATATCAGCTGGATAAACTAGAATGATTATTGTCTCCCTATGAACTGCTGAAGGGAAGAAGGTAATGTCTCTTCCTTCTTCTCAATTTGTTTGACTCCCTCTGAAGTCTGAAGGGTAGATATCTTCTTTTTCTTGTTTGCTAGAAATTTTATGTCTTCTCAGGTGCTCTACTGACTCTTCAGTATTTTATGACTTCTAGCATAATAATCAATCAATAAAGGTTGGACTCTCATACTAGGGATAATGGTCCAAGTCATGAGGGCTCCCACACTAGGGATAATACCCTTCACTATCAAGAATGCAATCAACTATAGTTTTTTGTTTTTTTTAATGATTAAATCAAACAATTCACCCGGGTCTACAGTCATGCTCAATCTTGTATTTGGTTTAGAGGAAGTAATCCTCATCTCTCTTATCTTCATCCTTTTGAGGTGGATCTAGATCAATGTCAGCGGTGGAAGCATATTGTCTTCCTTTCTTCCTGGTTAGACAATTTCTTGCATAGTGTCCATATTTGTCACATCTGAATCATTGGATCTCTGTTATATCTCTTCTCTTATCATAACCCGGAGTTGATGGAGTCTTCTCATCTCTGAATGTTTGTCTGAAGTTTCTTTTGAATCTTCCTCCTTTCTTTGTATGAAGTGCAATAGCATGGTTGTCATCAAGGGAGTCTTCCACTCCTCTATTTCTAAGTCTAATTTCTTCTTAGGTACAGTATGTCCATGGTCGATCAAAAGTGGGTAGTTTTTCCCTTCAACTGATACTTTGAAGAAATAGTTCCCAATGTTTTGGAAGATTGTTGAGAGTGGACAAAACAAGTTCTCTGTCAAATATGACTTCTCCAATGGCACCTAGTTGATCTCTGATCTCTGACATCTTCATAAAGAAGGTAGCAACTATATCACCTTTTGTCATCTTGATACTTTGGAGCTAGCCTTTTAAGGTAAGGGCTATGAGGGTGTTGTCATTCTCAAACAAATTCTTCAATGCTTCATAAGTTCATACATTTCATAAGTTGTCTTCAGGTTGGCAATACGAGGTAGGAGATGATCTCTTACTAAGTAGATGATTATTTTTCTTGCCTTGACGTCTTCTTTCTTTCTTATTTCCTTCTCTTCATCGGTAGTTGTCTCTGGTAAAGTCTTTTGTATCACACTCAAGAGGTCATCTTCTTCAAGGGTGATCTGAAATCTTGACTTCAAGGAGCTGAAGTTGCTTGATCCATCAGGCCTATCTTCCACCAAGGTTTTGTTCTTCATATTTTCAGATTTCTTCACAAACCCTTGTCAACTGGGCTAGAACACCTAACAACTAGGCTAGGCTAGCAATTTTAGGTTTTGTTGGGCTTATGATTGCCAACAATAAGCCTTGAAAGATAGGAGAACACTGGTGAGCTGAAGAGCTCCTTCAATGAGTTGCAGAAACCCTAATTCTGAAATTTCTGCAGAAAATTGTGAAACCCTAGGGTCAAAAATTCAAAATGCTCAGAATTTCACTCTGAGAGTTTCTGGAGGTGCGTTGGAGAAGTCTGTATTCTCCTATGCCAAAATTAGCCTTAACGTCCAAGTTTTAAAGGCTGAAACACCTCAAAGAAGGAGGGTTGTACGGAATTGCAACAAACCCTAGAGGTTGTACGGAACTGCAGAAGAGAGGGACGACTAGCTTTAAATGCTTGTGTCGGGGTTCTTCAAGACCTATGCTCTAAAACCATGTTGAGTTTTCAATAAGCTAGGCTCAAGCATAAAGTTCATTCCATTTTTAGCATTTTACTTGAACTGTAGACATTTGCAATTTCACCATGAACAATTTGTTGCAGCAACCAAGATCACAAGAATAAAATGTTGATTTTATAGTAAGTTGATGCATTTTTAATTTTCTTATTGTTTAGCATACACTGAACCATAACTACTGCAGCAAACCAAGATCACAAGAAGAATAACCATGCACAAGAACACAAGAAGTATCCTGGGAAACCCTTCTCAACAAGAGAAGAAAACCCAGCCAATCCTTTGTTATATTCTCAAGAGAAAGACCTCCCACACCATCACCAAGCACACAAGAGGGTGTTGTAATTTTCATAATTTCAGACCACAACTTTTGAAATCATGAGATGACACAATGATAAGTGTGTTTCCTCAATGGGGTTTCACCTTTATTTGTACAAGACTTATCACATCAAATTATGTGTCTATTGGCACAATAGGGCCGACCTCAATAACTCAAAATATAATTAATAATTACCATATTAATTATCTTTTACTTTATGGTGGGGCCGACTTGTACCCTTTACATCACAATTAGGGTTATAGGTAAATCTGACTCTTAGACAATATAGCAAGGGATCTCACACACCTACTAGTGCTCAGCCACTAGGGGCACATCCATCTATGCTCAGCCACAGGGACATCCACATCTCTATCTCATTGTGTCTCACAGGAGAATCACACTCACTAGTGCTCAGCCACTAGCATCACGTTCACCTGTGCTCAGCCACAAGCACGTCCTACTCAGCAGATCTCTTTCTCGTTGCATCTCACAGGAGAATCATCTGGAGTATCACATCGTCTCAACTCTTTGCACAGAGGAGACCAGAACATCGTTTCATCTTCATCTCAGAGAGAACGACACACCCAACGCATGGGCTTCCTCACCCCACACAGGGGCACACAACATTCCATCTCCGTCTCAGAGAGGAACCACACACCCATGTCATGGGCTTCCTCACCCCACACAGGGACACACAACGTTTTGTCTCCGTCTCAGAGAGGAACCACACACCCATCTCATGGGCACACCCAACTCATGGACTTCCTCACAGGACGACTCACTCCATCTGTGTCCTGGAGGATGTCTCACGCGGCTGTAATTATCAACACTCCCTCTCAACTAGGGAGGCATTCTCCATCAGGCCAAGTCTTGCACGAAAGTACTCGAACTTCATCTTGGATATAGTCATCAACACACCCTCTCAGCTAGGGAGGTATTCTCCACCAAGCCAAGTCCCTCACAGAAGTACTCGAACTTTGTCTTGACAATCGGTTTTGGTGAAGATATCTGCAATCTGCTCATATGTGGTAAGGTACTGCACATGTACTACTTTCCTCTACACCATGTCTCTGATATAATGATATTTTATCTCAATGTGTTTCGATCTATCATAAAACACAGGGTTCTCAGAGAGCTTCACACAGCTTTGGATATCACAATGAATAATAGTAGGATCCATCTCATGAATTGACTAAGTTCATTCACTGCATAGCATACATCGAGTCTGGTGTTAACCACATACATCAGTGATCCAATCAGTTGTGAATCAATCTGGTCTGAATCATCATCATTCATTTTCTTCAAATCCATCACCATTGGTGTAGGCATGGATTTGCATTCTGTCATACTAAACTTCTTTAATATCCCCACTGTATATTTCCTTGACCCGGGAAAATCTCATTAGTCCTTTGCCATACTTTTTGTTCCAAGAAGTAGTGCATCATACCCAGATCCTTCATCTCGAAATCAGAAGTCAAAGCTTGCTTGTATCCAACAACAAGGCTTCCTGAATAAGTCACTAAAATCAAGCTCTCGTCACCAACAATGTAATAATATAGGTTTGGATCAGCAACACTCTTGTTGAGGCCCAAACTCATCAAGAATCCATCCATCTTCTCGTACCAAGCACGAGGTGTCTACTTTAGTCCATGCAGGGCTTTCTTCAACCTGTACACATGAGATTTCTCATCGTATATCACGAATCCTTCTGGCTGCTCGATGTAAACTTCTTCCTCAATCTCACCATTGAGAAAGGTTGTCTTTACATCCATTTGATGTAGTTTCCAACTCATGGATGATAGTACAGATGGAAGTGTATCGGACTACTAGATCAAATGTCTCGTCATAGACAACTCCCTCTGTTTGTGGGAATCTTCTGGCTACAAGTCTCACTTTATATTTCTTGACACTTCCATCAGTTGCATGTCCCTCTGCCCCTTGCAGAGTTTGTCGAGCTTAGACAGGCCTTTCATGGCCTATTGCAAAGTTTCTAGGAATATCAACTGGAGCAACTGGATTAAATAACTGTCTCCCTCTGAACTGTTGAAGGGGAGAAGGTATTGTCTCTTCTTTCTTCTCAAATAGTTTTGACTCCCTCTGAGTCAAGTGATTCCCTCTAAAGTCTGAAGGATAACCATCTTCCTTTGTTGTTAACCTTCCTGGAACAAAGAAACAAACGAAAGGAAACAAGACAAGAATATCTCCTCGAAGAGATTCATGAGTACATCTCTAGAATCAAAACAATTTAAGGATTGTTGTCACAGCTACAACACCTATGTGTAATGTAGCAACCTTAGAAATGTAGGTTAGAGGCATGATAATTAAAACAATCAAACCTCGAGTCTTCACTTCCAGTGTGTTGTTCCTCTTAATACACTGAGGTTCCTCTGGATCCACGATTGCAGCAAAGGTTCCTTCCTCCTGCAAGTACCCTCATGACAATGATGCAAATAATATATACAAGTGCATACATGAGAGTGTGTTGTTCCTCTTAATGCACTGAGGTCCCTCTGGATCCACAATTGCAGCAAAGGTTCCTTCCTCCTGCAAGTACCCTCATGACAATGATGCAAATAATATATACAAGTGCATACATGAGAGTGTACACCAATGAAGATTCTGCTTGCATGTCAATGTCATGATGAGCAATGACATTCCTTGCTTGTTTACTATAGACTAGAAGGAAAATTATGTTGTTGTAGCTTCCTGTGGCCACCTGCCACTGCTACATTCTATAAACAGACTTGTTTGCCCCTGTAGCCACCTTGTACCATACAAGTCTCTGCATCAACCTTGTAGCTGCTTTGTCCAGAAGTACACTACTGTCACTTTCAACACTTGTTGTCCTAACGCTGTCACAATAATCCTTAACACGTTTGACAATCTTGAAACTTCAATCTTGGATTTCATCATGAACAAGTGTTTGAGCATGCTGACCTAGACTTGACACATAATGATAAGTTTTGGCAATAACAAACTTGCCAAAAGATTGACCTCAAGATTGCAATCAAGGCTTTTTTGCTGTTGTAGATGACATAAGTAATAATGAGAATCTCCTTGCTGTCAACCAATGTCTTGATTGTCTGAAATACCCTTGAACTGCTAGCACAAATATTTAAGACCAAAAAAAAAACTTCAAGCAACCACTGCTGTTGTCTTTCGGATCTTTACCACAGTCCGAGATTTTTGGTCTTCGTCCCTACTGTCTCAGAGATTCGTTTTAGACTTCTGCTGAGAATACTCTGAAGTGCTTTTTAACCAGATCTAAAATCTGCTTGGATTTGTCTTGGAAACTTGCTTATATGGAGTAGAAACCAGAACGTTGTGTTCTTGACAAGAGAGAACAGGCTCTCGTGTATTCCCCGTCCAACATAGAGCCATGGCTGTTGCCACCATGTCAGAATAGTAAAAACTGTGCTAGGTTTGAATTTTCTATATATCACCTCAGCATAGGAAACAAAAATAGATTTCAGCAAGTGTTTTAGGCAACAAATATATATTGCAACAGCTAGGCTATACAGGGAAGGGAAATGCCACCATCTCACCCAGTTCTGGAAAGTTTCAAGCATGTTAGTCAACTGTCATCAAGGACTGATAAGCTGCCTTTTGTAGCTTCCATAGATGATCTAAAGTTTTCTCAGATTAGTCATATCTGTGCATGCTCCTTGTTACCAGATCGCATACAATTATTAAAAACTTTAGAATCATCCCTTTTGCTGCCTCAGAAAGTAATGTGTCTGCTGTTTTTAGGAGTTTAAATTTGCGGTGATGACATCCCTTAGCGGCTGCCCTAAGAACAGACTTGTGGCTAGCACGCCGAGCCTCTCCTAGACTGCGACTATTCTTCCTTTAGCAGGCCGAGCCACCAAGAAACAGGTGGCTGCCTTCTCAAACTGTAAGCAAGGGTCGGTCAGGGGCTTTAGGCCTGCGGCCAGCCTATTTTGTACATCTGGCCTTCCTCACAGAGCTCAGCCAGGTCTACTTCACCACAGAAATTAAAAGAGGGTCCGGCCCTTCCCTTGAGCTGGTGGTGGGGTACTTTAGCAGCTCCTACAGCCTTCCTTTATCAATGATCAATGTGCAGATGGTCATCTTCAGGACCTGCTCTGATACCATGTTGATTTTATGGTAAGCTGATGCATTTTTAATTTTCTTACTGTTTAGCATAAACTGAACCATAACTACTGCAACAAACCAAGATCACAAGAAGAATAACCATGCACAAGAACACAAGAAGTATCTTGGGAAACCCTTCTCAACAAGGGAAGAAAACCCAGCCAACCCTTTGCTATATTATCAAGAGAAAGACCTCCCACACCATCAGCAAGCAAACAAGAGGGTGCTGTAATTTTCATAATTTCAAACCACAACTTCTGAAATCATGAGATGACACAATGATAAGTGTGTTTCCTCAATGGGGATTCACCTTTATTTATACAAGACTTATCACATCAACTGATGTGTCTATTGGCACAATAGGGCCGACCTCAATAACTCAAAATATAATTAATAATTACCATATTAATTATCTTTTACAATAATTATCTTTTACTTTATGGTGGGGCCGACCTATACCCTTTACATCACAATTAGGGTTATAGTAAAGTCTGACTCTTAGACAATATAGCAAGGGATCTCACACACCCACTAGTGCTCAACCACTAGGGGCACATCCATCTGTGCTCAGCCACTAGGATCACGTCCACCTGTGCTCAGCCACAGGCACGTCCTACTCAACAAATCTCTTTCTCACTGCGTCTCACAGGAGAATCATCTAGAGTATCACATCATCTCAATTCTCTGCACAAAGGAGACCAGAACATCGTTTCATCTCTGTCTCAGAGAGAACGCCACACCCAACTCATGGGCTTCCTCACCCCACATAGGGGCACACAATGTTCCATCTCCGTCTCAGAGAGGAACCACACACCCATCTCATGGGCACACCCAACTCACGGGCTTCCTCACCCCACACAGAGGCACACAACGTTCCATCTTAGTCTCAGAGAGGAACCACGCACCCATCTCATGGGCACACCCAACTCATGGGCTTCCTCACAGGCCGACTCACTTAGCCTGTGTCCT
>ML815435.1:27758-40135 GCA_009831015.1 Picea engelmannii | reverse complement strand
GGGGGGGGGACGGTTCGACAACCCTCTAACTTTCAGCGCTAGTACACAAAACAGTTACTCCAAGTGAACTATGGCGTAGAATATTTGCTCATATACATTACAATGCCCTATTGATCGTGAGCAAAGATGGTGACAAGTTTGCCAAAAATCCATGTGGAACATGAAGACATATGCAAAGGATGCACACAAGGAAAGAATGTGAAGAAACCATTTCCGAGTAGTGATAGCAAGCCAAGGGAGCCTTGGACATTACACATTCAGACGTGTGTGGACCAATGTCAATCTTTTCAATTAGCAGGTATGAATATTATGTTTCATTCAATGATGATTTCTCACATAAAACTTGGATTTACTTTTTGAAGGCTAAAAGTGAAGTATTCAACAAGTTCAAAGAGTTCAAGCACTTGTTGAAAACCTGTTTGAAAAGAAGATAAAGATTTTGAGATCAAATAATGAAGGAGAATTCACTTCAGATGAATTCAAGGCATTCTGTAAAGAAGTTGGGATTAAGAGGGAGCTCTCTACTCCCTACAATCCTCAACAAAATGGTGTGGAAGAAACAAAGAACCGTACAATCATGGAAGCAGTGAAGGCCATGATTAATGATCAAGACTTACCGATGCATCTGTGAGTAGAAGCAGCCAGGACCGTTGTGTATGTGCAGAACAGAAGTCCCCACAAAGTACTTGGGAACAAAATACCAGAAGAAATGTTTACAGGTGAAAAGCCAGAGGTCAACCACCTAAGGATATTTGGTTGTCTAGTATATGTGCATGTCCCCAAGGACAAGAGATCGAAGTTGGACCCTTCAGGAAAGAAGGGTATATTTGTTGGATACAATGAGACATCAAAGGTATACGGAATTTACATCCATGGTCATTATCAGATTGAGACTAGCAGAGATGTCAACTTCGATGAGGATACAACTTTCAGTAAATCTAGACAAAATCATTCACATGAGATTCACAATTTTTTGTTTAATAAAAATAGTGATTTTTTGAGTTTACAAAAAATCGTGATTTTTTTAAAAACTCTTCGTTGTTTTGGAAAAAATCGTGATTTTTTGGAAAAAAATCGCCCTGTCGCACCCACGTCACGGATTAAAAGCCCAATTTGTTTTTGTTTTTTTTATCATTTTGTTTTGCAGTTGATGTGGAGCAGCAAGGGAAGAGGCGTGTGGAGCCCATCAAGCATATCTGACGTGTGTAAAGGTAGGGTATCGAATTCATCCACAATTTTTTAAGATTTTTTTGGTGGAGAAAGGTTCAACCGGTTGGAGGAGGAGGAGATTCATCCATACACCATGGATGATGATGTGCCAGTTGAAAATGAAACACCACCTTCTACACAATTTGGAGTAGCTAGTCCTCCATCCATCATTGATCGTCATATAGTTGATGCACGACCAGGATCTTCTGCCTCTACTTCAAGGCCGAGCAATCATCCCCTGATATTTCCACGTAAAAGGGGGAGAGAGCATTGATATCATATAGCTAGTTGCTAGTTTTGGGACATATACATTTATATATGTGATCATTGATGTTATTTTGTATTGGTTTCAAACTTTTAGTAACGACTTTGATGTATCAGTTTTTATTTGGCATCCACTATATCATATATATCAGTTCTTTCTCCATATTTATGTGCCTATGTGTTTATATAATGTTGTTGTTGCTTTATATATTGAAAAATGTTTAAAATTTTGAAAAAAATGAATAAATAATGTATTTTTTAATGTTTGCAAAGGTTTTCTGAATATTTCTGATTTTTTAGCCGATTTTTCCGATAAGATGTTTTTAGGACCCTTGCCAATTTTTTGCCGATTCTGATGTTTTCTTCTATGCTTGCAAAAGGTTATCTAGAAGGCAACAAAACATCTACAAGGAAATCGTTGGGATTCTCTTGCTAGACATCCTAGGGCAACACAAATCTACAGATTGTTAAGACTCCTCTTGATCTTGTGCCTAGCTTTCTCTTTGATCTTTTCCCTTCTTGTGCTCCTCCCTTTGACTCCATTTACCCTTTGAGGATAAGGCACTGGTTCTAAGCAAGCTATTGATGCAATAACTGGTTCTTTTTGGATTGCTCATGTTCTAAGCAAGCTATTGATGCAAAAACGTTGTGAAATTGCCTTAATTTGCTTGATGCTGTTATAAAAGTAAAGCTACGGCCATTAGGGCTGCATAAAGTTCGCTGATAACTCTCAATTTACTTGCTAATTCACCGTGGAAGTTGTTGTCTAATGATTGGATATTGATCTATAAGATAAGGGCTACAACTTGGCATATTCATTTCCTAATTTTAATGGTGATTTCTTGCTGCTGTAGTAAAATTTTGCTACAGCCTTTAGGGCTGTTATATATGGCTGATAACATTAATTTTCCAGCCCTTCTAACTGTCAAAACAATTTTTTAAGTATTGGATAATTATCTACTTGTTAAGGGGTTTCATCTAATATCATTATTTGCTGATTTTGATGGTGAAATATTGCGGTTGTTACATTCTTTTCATTTCTGTTATAACCTTTAGTCTGCTGCAATTTTATGACAGCAAGCCTTACTTGCTGAGTTGGTAGAGTTTTTTGGGCTTATTTCATGATATTTTTGTCTTGGGATTGTTGTGCTAACATTGGTTTTGCAGGTGACATCCCAGCCTACCTTCTTTTGTCTCCCAGGCCTTCTTTCTTCAAGCCCTTAGATATGCATTCATTGCATTAGGACTTGGGGTGATGGCCTCATAGCGAGGGGGTAGAGCTCAAGTTTACTTGACTTTTGATTTATCATTCATATCCCTTTTATTTTTCTTTCGCATTTTGAATTTATAACATGCTCTTTCTATTATTCTTTTACAGCTGCATCACCCTCTGGCATCCAAGCCCCTTCTTCTCATAGGAGACTGAGGTACGGACCTTTTTGGGATACATGTAACAGCCAATCGTAAAAGATAGGACAACAAAAGGAAAATAGATGGAAAGTGTTAAGTATGGAAGGGCATGGGTATGTTAACCTTATCAAGGCCTCCCAATAGTATCCCTTTTCCCCAAGAGTGACAACACTTGACTAGAATACATATGATGACCACCAAGGTGAAACAAGGCAAAGAGCATAACTTTCAAGCATCACGATTCATTATATGACTTCAACCCATGATGCTTACTTAAATGCCTAATACATTAAATGTAGACACTTTGTATGAAACAATGGCCAATGTACCTCATGTGTGTTAGACCACCATCATTGGATGAGTATGCTGATCAAGTGAATGAGCTGACCAAATTATGAATAAGAGGCATCTAAGGGGCTGCTGTTTGTGGAGAATGCCAGTCATCATCTTTGGGACTACTGTCTTTAATGTGGATCATGAAGAATGATCTCCTCTAGTTACCCCTAGGTGCGAGGGGGTAACACGTACTACTCTGGCCTGATCTGCCTCTTGTACTTGTTCGCAGCCTTCTTCCAATATGTGTATCCCTTCTGACCCATCCTCTCTCGCTTCCTCCATCCCACCATCCTCCCATACTCCTCCATCGCTATGACTCTCTGAAGTCTTCATAAGGTTCCACAATGGAATACATGATAGTACTAATATGGCAATATATCTATAAGGCTTTTACACCTAATGTCATACAAGAGTCCTTGTTTGTTGCCTATCTAGTACTAGAAAATTCCATCCACTAAGATTAATGCACGCAATCAATGTAATAAAGTTTGTATGATCATCGGTAAAATACCAGAAACAGCCTCAATAAAATTAGTGGAAAGGCATGGAAAGTTCATTTTCTTTTCTATTGTTCTCATGCAAACTACACAAGACATATATTTACATGAAAATAAACACCCATATGAAACTTAAGTTATTATTCTTCAATATTGAAACTTTTAATGTTAGACTGTGTTTCAGAATTTGTATCTAAATACAACTTGCTGAAGATTTCATACAAACTGGATTATGTAGGGATTAGACGTGGGTGCTTTACCTGCTTATTTTTCTGTGCAGACTGGTTTGTTCTGAGCCAAAGAGCACCCAAGTATAAAGCAGTTGCCAAGAGGAGGCTTGGACCTATTCTTGGATCTTTCATATAATCAGATATCCAAATGACAAAATCCTTAACCCTTTCTGTCATCCTTCTGTTGCTACTGAAGGCAATTTTTTGCGTGACAAGAGACCAAGCAGTATTTGACTCCTCTGGGTTCAGATCTGGAGTCTTTGCTCTCTGCAATTGTACAACTTCCATCAGTGATTATCCCTAATGTGGTTACAGCAGGAGGGAATGCTACCAAATATTTTTATGGCACACACATTCAAATAAAAAGTAGATTTACATTCAGAATTTCCATGCATACTTTTTGAATTTTATCCTTAATGTTTATAGTTTACTAGATGTTTAACTCCAACTTACAATTTCTTTACATGACAATGAATGGGCACATAGAAATTGAAATTGAAATTTATGAAAGTCCACAAATGATCAATGTAGGTAAAAGGGACTTTTTATAAAAATAAAATGCCTGTGGTAAACTTTCTGGAGATGAACTGTGTTAAAGTTTAGAAATGTTCCAACTTTTTGAGTGGACACTCCACCCATCATTAGGGGATCTCAAGAAAGCAAGAGCAATAGAAAGAAAAGAGTACACTTATGTAGAAAATAAATAGAAACGGAAAGGAAATAGCCATTAATGAGAATAATATAAATTATCTAAAGGAGGGGATTGAGTCAGCAAGATCAACGGATAAAGACAGGATATGGACAAACTGAGTGATTAGACCAAATATTAATTAATTGAATAAATTACGGCCAAAAAATAGAAATTTTATAAATTGATATAAGGTTCAGTTTAAATAAACAAAATGCATAAGATTTAAAGGTGAGTAATTCTAAAAGATTGAACTAAGGACCTTGAATTGAGATAAGGAGAGGTTAAATAGGTTTAATTAATATTAAATGAAAGAGATGTGGTTAAAAGTAAAGAGAATAATCCTTGAGATTAGGTACATGCATTTTATACAAAAGAAGGGCCGTGATAACAGCTACCACAAGCTAACGGAAATGGGCCAAAAAACCTAGCCAATCATACTTTGCCATGCAGGGCATAAAAAATAAAGAGTCTTTTACTGCCATAACAAAGGTCAAAGGGACTTGAAAGTTCAACTAGCATTAACAGCCAAAGGAGGGTGCATGAGGCATCTTCCAACACTGAAAGAAATTGAATCTAATACTAAGTAGCACTAAAGAATTAAAAAATAACCAGTAAAGAAGGTAAACCAAGGTAGGTAAAACCAGATGTAAAATCGGCTATAAGACTATGGTGCATTGTTGCCATCCTAATACACACCTACAAGCGTGGAGAAGTCTCCAACCCACTTGGTGTGTCCTTGGAGGCACAAACCTAAGTCTAGACCCACTGTCACCTAGATTTAGACCTCTTCCGTCTAGGCTCACTCCTAGGGAATCCAAGGGGGGTAGACCCTATTAAACTATGTGAAGTTTTGTTGTTAAGATTCTAGGAGTTAATTAGATTATCAATTAAGGAAACCCAACCTAGTGACAAGCAGCAAATGCAATTATGCAATTCTTTCAAATGACAAGCAAACCTTTTCTTTTACAAGACACAAATAGACCAGTGCCTAAATATAACCAAAATTCAATTATTGAGATATGCACATAAAGATATTTCTACAACTTGAAATCAAGTACAATGAATAAAATAATAAAAATGAATTTACACTTTAAATAATTATTTCCCAAAGAATAAAGAATATTTGTAACCAAGAATAAAGAATGCTTTAGTAAAAGTGAATATCCACAATTAAAGAATTTGCTGAAAAGTAAAATTGCTTGGAAAGTAAACTTGCTTGAAAGTAAAATGCTTGAATGGAATAGCAAAACTTGGAAAGCAAATATTGTGAAAAGTATGTAGGTTGATTTTAGTAAGTTTCTAGGTCTCTCTTGAGCTTAGGAGAATTAAATATGAGTTGTAGCAATCCTAAGCTATGTGACTACCCCAAGTCTTTATCCCTTCAACCAAAAGAAAATGTTGGGTGCTCAATAAGAAGAACAAACAAGGTTCTTTTCTAGCTCCATAGATCAAATCCAGAATGCTTGAGTGCTCAACAAGGAGGACACATAGTGTCATAAAACTGTCCCCGGCTTCAACCCCTTCTAGCCTCCCAAGTCACTCTATTTTGATGGTTTGAAACAATAATAGATTGGGTGCCTAATTAATCTAGCCACACAGTCCTTTGCACTTTCTTAGTTACCCAAGATCCACAAAGTGGCAAGGGGAGGGAATATGGGGCAAAAGATGGGGCACCAATTTGATTACTTTGCATAAAAGAAACTAAACTAGCCTTCACGATATTGCAAGGTTGGCAAAACCAAACACAATGCAAGGTGTGGGCACAATTAATTAAATGAAATAACTTGAAAATAAATAGCAACCTCACAACTATGGCATAATGTGGAGGACAAGCCTACCGATTTTGTGCCAAGGTGGGTGAACTATAATAAGATGAAATGAAAGAAAGCAAACTAACCTAGCCACTCAACCTTCTCTTTGTGGGAGAAGTGGGGCAACAATCTTAAGCAAAAAAAAGAATTAACTTTTAAGCTAGCCTTCACGATATTGCCTGGATGGCAAAGCCAAACACTATGCAAGGTGTGGGCGATATGCTACAACTAAATTACAATTTACAGATTTGGAATTAAAGTAGAGAGAATTCAAGCCCAAGAAACTCTCTTCGGCTACTTACAATGCTTTAGAAAGTGAGAATAGAGAAGAGGGTTTGGCACCACAACTCTCGGATGCTTCCTTGAGTCTTTTGGGACAAAAAATGGGCAAAACTTCTCCTTAAACTGGTGCAAACCTGCAAAAAACAGCAAGCCTTTCTTGCTGGAAATTACCAAAAATGACTTGGAACAAGTTATTTTGTGTTATCACATAAAACATAAATTATTTTATAAAAAGTCTAAACTTGAAAAGGAAGATTAGATTGCAATATTAGATGAGAAAAATGCTTGAAATTGAAAAATAAATGACTGGAAATAAAAACAGAAAATAAAATAAGCTTGAGATGGTTGAACAAGTGAATTTCCAGATCTGAAATCCACTCCTCCAAGCCTTTGGTAACCTACAAATAGGTAAATCCTTGCTACAAAATACAACAAGAAGGTGAGTATATTCTAATGGCTTGCAAAATACTTTCCAAACCTAATAGAAATAACCCACAAAGATTAATAGCAATACTACTATTAATCTATCCCAAACAAAATATGTTTCTTGGGTCTCCAAGTGAAATAATGCAAGGAAATACCAAGAAAATAATTGCAGCAATATTACCTCAAGAATAATGCAATACAATGGCTCCAAGAGACACAAAAGATCCTCCAAAGCTTCAATTTTATTATCCAAGAAAAATTTGTCAAATGGCATCAAGAACCATGAGAGAAAATGGGAGAAGATGAGAGAGAGAGGGGAGAGAGATTTTGGCATAATAGAGTTGTTGTGAAAATCATGTGAAAATGAGGAGGGAAGGCTTTCTTTTATATGAGGGAGAGAGGAGAAACCCCTCTTGGATGAATTACAAGTGTCACCCATCCAAGAGAGAGATAACAAGTCAAGGAGGGTGCACTTTTAAGGTTTTGGTACAAGTTAGGGTTTGAGGGGTGACATGGGAAGGGGGAAAACCCCTTTACACTTACTCAAACATGAAGTTAGGCTCAAAGAAGGGCGCACTTTAGGTTTTGGCCTCTTTCTCACTTTAATTTTCACTTTCGCCTAAGTTCATGAGTAAGGGGGGTACACTTTTCACTAAGGAGACATCACTTTTGGTCATTGGCTTGGCATGGGGGGGTCTTCTAAGTGGATTTTCACTTTTCCAACTTAGGAAATACATTAGAAATCATTTCCCCACTCTCTCTCATGACTCTAGACACTTTTACAATTTTTGGCTTTTTTACCTAAGCCAATTATTTGAGGACTTTTGACTGTCTTGGACTCCTCATGGACAATGACCTAGCAAAACTTGTTCAATTGAGTTGAAACTTGGTCCAAGGGTGTAGGGGGTCATAAGCCATTTGATTTGAGTACTCACCCCTTTATACAAAATCCACAAGGACCAAATTTTTACATTTTACATAAAAAATAATTAAAATTTCCAACTAACGGAAAGTTTTAATAATTAAAAACTCCTATCAAAACTTAACGGAATTTCGACAAGACTCTAGAAGATGTCTAGCATGGTCATTTACAACACTTCTAAACCTTAGTCACCCAATGGGCTCGATCATTAGAATGTCTTTCACCACTTTGGAGGATTATTGAGTGAAAAACTCAAGGGTAATTAAAATCACCGAAAAGCAAGATTAATTACCTGAGGATCAAAAACACTCGATGAAAGGACTTCCCTAATGATAAAGTCCTAGGAAACTAACTAAAAATTGACACATGCTAACATATTACATTATTATCCCATGCAGGGGAGCGGACATTTCGTGTACATAGAAAGACGTGCTGGGGGCAAAACTGCCATGTTGAGCCATAAGTCTTCAAATATGTTGTACCACAAGGTACATAGCTTCATGGTACATGACGTTGCACCTAGTTGAAATAGGTGGTCAACATCTGGCTCCACATGGAGACGTGTGCTTGATCTTCGAGAAAGAGAGCATGTGAGAACCTCAGAATCTACAAAACAAAGTGCTCACCAATACCCAACATAAGTACATGTGTAAAAAGAATAAATCATAATCAAATAAATGAAATGATATTGACACTAATCACATAAATGAAATGACTATACAATGAATTATATACATAAATGAAATAATAAAAAAATTGAAAATTTAAAGCAAAAAAGGTTAGAGATACGTTACAAAGGATGCGCCTTTGGACAGCAAGTTGCTCATCATTTGAAAAATAGCTTGAGTAGTTGCTCATCATCTGAAAAATAGCTTGAGTAGTTGCCCATTCCTTGGAATATTCATGGGCTCACCATCCAAATGGCTAAGGAAGAAAGAATTAGGACCTGCTATTTCCCGGATCACATATGGACCCAAACATAAACTGTCAAACTTCCCATGCTTGCCAGGGTTTTCCCTGCCTTTATCACATAACAACATTGTATCCCCAATTATGAAATCCCTATATCTTGCCGATTTATCAAATGTCCTTTTAATCTTTTCCTGATTTTTGCAATTCTGATCATAAGCCTTCGTTTTGTTTTCATCTAACTCAATCATCCGATTAATCATGTTCTGAACTACATCCTTTCCTATGGAAAAATCCTAACGTAAACCATATGCTGGAAGCTTAAGGTGTATTGGCAATCTAACATCCAAACCATAGACTAAGTCAAATGGGATTTTCCTTGTTGCAACCTTCTTTGTTATTCTATCTTCCCATAACGCATATTTGATTTTACTATCCCATGACCTTTTGTTTTCCCCAACAATTTTCTTGACTATGGTCATTAGATTTTTATTTCTTGATTCCGCTTGACCATTTCCTTGGGGATAATAATCTGATGCATGTGATAAGATAATGCCATATTTGAAACAGAAAGAGAACATCTTTGTTGAGCAAAAGGATTTTGCATTATCTGTTACTATTTTTGAAGGCACACCAAACCTAGTTATTATCTTGTCTTCAAGGAAATCCATGACAACCTTTTCAGAGGTTGATTTAGTAGGGATGGCTTCAACCCATTTAGTGAAGTAATCTGTAGCTGTTAATACCCATGAATAACCATTACTTGAATTATCCTTAAACTTTCCTATGAAGTCCAAACCCCACTGCTGAAAAGGTGCTTCAACCACTACTAGCTGTAAAGGGAGGGCAACTAATTTATGTTTTCCTGTGAAAAGTTGACAAGGCTCACATTTTCTTACAAATTGATGAACACCTGAGAAAATGGTGGGCCAATAATACCCCGCTCTAAGGATTTTATGAGTTGTTGTTTTAGTTGCATAGTGACCACCACAAAATCCAACATGAAACTCATCCACCAATTTCTTGGCTTCAATTTCATCAACACATATAAGGATTATTCCATCAGGATTTCTCCATCCTAGCCCATCTTTAGTGATGACATACTTGGATGAATTTAACCTTAAGGCTCTTTTCTTATGACCCACAAGATAGGCTAGGCATGTGAGGTTCTTAAGATAGAAAATTATATATGCATACCATTCAACATATTCGAGCCTTAAATGTTTGGGGAATATTCTGGATCATCAATTTGACAAATCATACCCAAAGCCCTTTCATTCCCTTCAGTCAACATCTTAGCTAGACCTTGCCCCATGATTAATTTAGTGGGCTTTGTTATCGCGCAATTTATACTTGCACAAAGCCCAAGGCAAGTAAGGGAGATTGGCGTAACAAACAGGATATCCTATCACTGTCACCTTAATAGGAAATCCCCACTTTTTAGGTATAGGCAGGGTCTATCCCAAGGGAGGCGTCCCCGATAACCTAAAGGGATGAAAAATTAGGGTTATGGTCAAGAGATATTCCCCCCTCTCACTGGTTACCAAAGTCACTAAGTTCGTGTCTAAAAGATGAGGTTAATGAAGTGCTTGATGTACCTGCCCGGAACAAGACAATATAGCATGCATATACAATAATTCTAAGTACAAATATGATAATAACACCTCAATGGACAATGGACAATGAAAATAACTGCTAGCTAATATAAAATTGCAACAGTTAATAAGTTACAACAACAATTAATAAATTGTAACAGCTGCAATAAAAGCTCTTCAGAATTGCTTGAAAAGACAGTGAAAAGATAGCATTTACTAAGCAGAATGATAATCAAATGTCATAAGCAACTTCTAAAGTGTTTAGCTAGCATTCAAAGTCAATTATGCAGAAAATTTGTTGCAACTAGATAGTTGTAGCAAACATTTATAACAGCAGCAAGAAAGTTAGCGATCTAGGCTAAATTAGTGTTAAATTTAATTAGTAATAGCTTAAGAGAATAGTGTTTGAGTGTTTGATCAACCTTCCAACAAAAGAGAGACAAGAGACTAGTGCCTTTAGGGTTTATGGAGTCAATTATATCAGCACATTAACTTGGAGAGACAACAATGATTATACTTGTCTAAAAGATAACAAGGTGAAAGCTTGAGAAGTAGTACCTTAAGTTTTCAAGCACCAAGCATCAAAGAGAAGGTTCAACTAGGGTGTAGGCACTTCTAGGCCCTAGTGATTTCTCCTATCCTTGGGCTCTTGAAAAATATTTAATGCAATAAGAACTAGACAAAGCTTCTAAAGTGTTAGCACTTTAGGACTCTAGAAGTTTGTCTAGACAAGATCTTCTTAAGAAAAACTAGCAAAATAAAGAGCAAGAAAGAAGCACCTTATGTTTCTTACTCCTAGGGTTTCAAGCAAACAATTTCCTAATCTTACATATGAACAAGTAAACATACCATAGAGATTTATCATGAAATAAAAATTGCAGATTTACTTACTTCACCAAGAATAATCAAACACAAAAACCCTAGATTTGCAAAAATTTCACCAAGAAATCATCCAAAATAACCTCCAAGCAAGTGTGCCTGTAATTTCAGCCAATAACCCCTTTAGGGCGAAAATTTCAGTCCTCCCTCTTGTGAGAGGTGAGTTTTGATGTAAAAATGAGAGTTCTTTATGTTTATTTATACAAAATTTTGACCTTTAATTAATTTTCAGGTCAAAATAAGGCCAACGTGGCCAATTTACAATAAAATTCAATTTTGACATAATAAAAATTAATTACCATCTAAAGACACCCCCAAGGGTGACGTCATGCCCTTCTAGGGTGACATTGAGGCCTAAAGGTGGAATGTTGAGCCTAAAATGTAGGGCGCTTGGCCTTTAGAGGCCCCAGAAGATGCCCTCATGTGCCACCAGGCTCATAAATGTCTCCAAATGAAAACCCTAGCTCTGGATGACATCTAGGGTCATAATGGTGACGTTCAGAGCCCTCAAGGGCCAACGTCCATGTGGAAGAGAAAGGTCCCCATGGGTCTAATTCTGCCAGGGTGCCTCCAAAGGCAACGTCCTTCTTTTTTCCAGTGCAAATTGTAGATTTTCTAAGGTCCTATGAGGTTGCCACCTAAGGTCTGTCCTTGACCTTAGTATGGCTCTAAGTTTCAATTGTGTGGTTGTCTTTTCTTGTTGTTTTAGGACAGCAAACAGTCACCCAACTTTCTGCTCAATATTTGATGGTTAAGTGCTCTTTTAAGGTGCGCTTGCAAGTGTTTTCTTTACTCAATGTTAGCACATGCATAATACATTAAAACACATAACACTACCTCTAGATCTTTGAACTTTAAAATGTTGATCTACACTTCTAAGCATGCATAAATTTGACACAGGTATTTTTGGTCAACA
>ML815435.1:2652-13607 GCA_009831015.1 Picea engelmannii | reverse complement strand
AAGGAAGAGGATGTGGATTGAACACAAGTGGCCTTTGGAGGCCTAGTCATGCTACTACAACTCCAATGACTTGGTCAAAGAGCTAAAACGTCCCCTAAACGAGAGACATCACATCCATTTTAGGGTTTTATTTGTGCAAAAGTGAAATTAGATTGAAGTTTGAAATATTATCTTTGTAAAGGGGAAAGATTAGGTTTGTTTACCCCTAGTCTTGTGGTTTACCCTAATATTATGTGGACAAACTATCTTAGTGACATTTTGTATAAATAAGAGATCATAAGATCTCATTTTAATCATCATAATTCTCCCATTTGGAGAGGCCTTAGACTAAGATTTTCGCAACACTTTGGAGTATTTTGTCTCTTGTGCTATGGAATGATGTCTTTTGGTTATGGTTAATGATGATGATGATGCGCTATCTCTTGGAGGTCACTTCTAGCTCATTGTGGAGGTTTACTTTGGCATGTTAAAGGCTTTTCTTGGATTGGTATGGTTCTTTACTTTGTCATTTTCATTGGAAATTCAAGTTAAAGTTGTTTTGGCCAAGGCTAGATAGGGAGCATAAGGATATACACCTCTATACTAGTTTCCACCATAATTATCAAGCTTTTGAAGTTATTTGCAAGGGTTTTGTTGAGGAAGTAAGAAGATTTACACCCCTTAATTTCAAACCCTAGCTAGGTTACTTACCTTGGGAAGTAAGAAGATTTACACCCGCAAGGGTTTACTAGTCCTAGCTCTTTCTTTAAGACCCCATTAACCCATAACTAAAGGCATTAATCTTGCATTGGAGATATAAATTTCTGCATTGGAAAACGTGAAAGTTTCAAGTATTGGTCTTCTCTCTCTTGAGTTTTGTTCCCCTAGACTTGAGCTACCTTGCCTCATTGAGGTGTCCCCTTTCAACCACAAATTCTTTTTGCTGTAGTAGGGCTGCACTAACCCTAGCCTACTAACCCTAAAAATCTGCCCTAACCTTTTTCTAACCTAGGCGCACTTATTGAGCTAACTAGGAGTTGATTTAATTGGATAAGTTTTCTGCAATAAGTCTTGGTTTGCTACAGCCATAAGGCTGGTAATTTCACTGCAGAAACCCTAACCTAAAGTCACTCATAACTTGTGTTTTCACCGTCAAAAGTTGATAAAAATTTGCCAATTTATTCTACTTGCTTTAATAAAAAAATTGAGTTGTTTTCTTGCAAGTTTTAGTGGTTGAATTCACTGTTGTCACAACAAGTTTGCTACAGCCATAAGGCTGCAAAACACTTCTGCATACATATTTTATGACAGCCGTGATTCATTGCTAAAGTCTCATGCTATAGATCATGAAATTCTCTAGTGTTTATCTATTTTGTTTCAAGCATATTTCATTCGACTTTGAGCAATCTTTCTAGCAGCTTTAGTACTTGTTTTACTGCTGATATATACTGTCATTCATTGCTGCAAATTAGGGACAAAAAGCCTAGCTTGCTGATCCAACTAACATATTACATTGCAAAGTGGTTTTCCTTGTTTCTCGGGTAGTTACCAACTTCTTGGCAATTCACCCAAGGCTTTGGAAACCTCAAAGTCATTTAAGACTCATTTAATCTTCCACTTTCCATCTAGAACATTGACCTTTAGGCCTCACTCTTTCCATTTCCGTTTCCCCCCTCCTTTCCCCCTAGGATCACCGGGATTGCCTCCCAAGAGTGACCTAGTCACCCTTGAAGCGCACGACCTATATCGAGATGGCATTGGGTATAGTGTCCCTTAAGTTGTCGCCACTTGGTGGTTGGGTCGGGCTTTGCCCAACCAACAACTTGTGCGATAACAGGTCAATTCGTCGACCATTACAAAAATATAGTTCTTACCCTGCACCTTGGGTATTCCTGTGATGAAGTCCATGGAGATACTCTCCCATTTCTACTCCGGAATGGGTAGAGATTGAAGTAACCCCGTCGGGTGTGTCTGATCGGACTTATTCTGCTGACAAGTCATACACTCTCGGACGTGTCTTAGAACATCATGTTTGAGACCCTTCCATGAGAATCTCTCTCTGATCTGCCTGTATGTCTTGAAGAATCCCTAATGTCTTGCTGAGGGTGAATTGTGATTGGCCTTCCAAATCTTTTCCTTCGGTGTAGATTTTGGGACTAAATAGAGCATGTCCTCGTAGAAGATGACATCATCCAACACTCGATATCTCTCATCCACCACCTGTCCATCCATCACCTCACAAGCGAATTTGTTTTTCGAATACTCCACCAATAATTGTGCCTTCCAATCAGTGGATATGTCCATCAACGAACAACTAGTTGGTCTCCTGGATAAGGCATCTGCTACGACATTCTTCTTGCCTTTAACATACTCAATGTCGAAATCAAAGGCTTGGACCTTTGAAACCCATTTTTGATGTCTCTCATTGAGGTCCTTCTGATCCAAGAAATACTTCAAGCTATTATGATCGGTTTTCACCACAAATATGCTGCCAACTAAGTATTGTCTGAATTTTGTTAAGGTGTGCATGATAGCCAACATTTATTTGTCATAGATAGAGTAGAGTCTCTCTGACTCGTTGAGCTTCCTATTCTCAAAGACTATGGGGTGCCCCCCCTTCATCAATACTACTCCAATCCCATCTCCTGATGCGTCACACTCCAATACAAAAGGCTGTGAAAAATCGGGAAGTGCTAGAATTGGACATGTGCTCATAACCTCTTTCATTTTCTCAAAAGTGTGTTCTGATGCCTCAGTCCAACGGAAAGCCCCTTTCTTTGTCAAATCAGTGAGTGGTGCCCCCAACCGTGAGAATCCTCTCATGAATCTCCTATAGTAACTGCATAACCCAAAGAATCCTCTCAACTCGATGATATTCTTGGGTGTTGGCCAACCTAGAATGGCCCTGATCTTTTCCTGATGTACATGTGTACCCCCTGCCCCCTGATAATGTGGCCTAGATACAACAACTCTCTCATTCTGAACTCACACTTGGACTCTTTGGCATATAAGGACTGTGAGTGCATAATGCTCAAAACCCCATCCAAGTGTGTCAGATGCTCTTTCCAAGTCCTACTATACATAAGGATGTTGTCGAAGAAGACCAAGAGATATTTCCAAAATCGTCCCCTGAAAATGTGATTCATGTAAGACTAAAAGGTTGTTGGGGCATTGGTCAACCCGAAGGGCATGACCAAGAACTCAAAATTCTGAAAGTGGCATCTGAAGGCAGTCTTCTCGATGTCCTTCTCTCTGATGTTGATCTAGTGATAACCTAAGCGAAGATCTATCTTGGTGAAGAAGGTTGCCCCATGTAGCTCATCCATCAACTCATCTATACGCGGAATGGGGTACCTGTTTTTGATGGTCTTCTTATTGAGTGCACGATAGTCTATGCACATCCTCAGTGTGCCATCCTTTTTAGGACCAAAACTACAGACGAAG
Organism: Picea engelmannii; assembly: GCA_009831015.1. Lineage (NCBI taxonomy): Eukaryota > Viridiplantae > Streptophyta > Pinopsida > Pinales > Pinaceae > Picea > Picea engelmannii. The sequence goes on along the minus strand of ML815435.1, from coordinate 10,184 downwards.
CAAACAGACTAGTGTTAGGCTTGATGTGCCCCATCTCAAGCAAGTTCTTGATTGCTTTCTCAATCTCATGCATGAATCTCCTAGGATGTCTGTAGGGTGCGGTGATCATTGGTGTCACCCCTGCCTCTAACTCAATCATGTGCTCAAATCCTCTGTCTGGTGGGCGCCACAGTGGTATCGACCCAAATACTAGTTCATACTGAGTCAAAAGTTCCCTGATCTCAGGATGATAATGTTGTATGCCATCTGAATCCCTTCTGGTGGTGATCAAACACTCGACAGCATATGCCACATCTCCATGCCTGAAAATCCCCTCCGTCCTCTTTGCCGAAACTGTCCTAGGTGCTCCTATAGACATGCCCCTCAAAACCACCTTTGACCCATCTGTATCTTTGAAGCTCATTGTTAAGATCTGGTAATTAAAACCAATCTTGCCCAATGAGTACATCCACTGAACGCCCAATACCACATTAGTATCTGATAATTCAACTAAACAAAAAGTGTTTGTCATGGTGTAGTTGCCTAGTTTAACTTCCAGAACTGGTACCCTATCCAAGCACTTCATGGTGTACCCATCTGCCACTGCTACAATGAATCCCTCGAACTCCTCAGTTTGTAATCCCCTCCTGGCTACTAAGGATGCATCTACAAAGTTATGGGTTGCCCCACCATCCACTAATGTTGTGACCCGTTGTCCTTGAATGAGGGCCTTGAGCCTCATGGTGTCATATTTGGAAACTCCTGAAAGGGTTGCTATGGCCCCACCCTTTATTGCTACTTGTGGTTTTTTTGTCCCACCTAACTACAATTTTGCTTGCGACTGAGGTTTCTTTGGGGGATGTCCCTCCTCATGTGCATGCTCCTCCTCCAAGCCACTATCTGGTGTGGAGTTGATCTCCTCCTCCCCCTCATCATTGTTCGATTCCACCAAAATGTAGTGGATTTGTCCCTTTCCCTTGCATCTGTGTCTCGGAACCCACAGATCTCTACAAGTGAAGCATAACTTCTTCCTCATAAGCTCCCTCCTAGTCTCATCATCCAGTTTGGCTTTACCTTTCCACTCCCTTGGAGGATTTCTCTGATCCTTGTCTTTCTGTGGAACAAAGGGTTTGGTGAAGGTCTTTGGTTTTTGCATTGAGTCTCCCATATATCTAGTGCGCAATATGACATCCTGTAGGGTGCGAGGCTTGAAGGCCTTTACCCAGCCCCTCAATGGATCTGTCAGTGTCTCAGTAATAAGCATCACCAACCTGTGCTCAGATATTTCAGACACCGCTACTGCTTTCCTCTGAAACTTTGTAATGAAGGCCTCGATCAATCCGGTCTATCGCAGCTGTGTCAGGTCTCTGAAATAGAGTTCTGGATCCCTCCGATCAAACCTCTCCATCAGACATTCTGTGAAATCCAAGTAGGATGTGATATGACTATGACCCAAGGTCATTAGTCCACGATACCACCACTCGTGGGCTTGCCCCTCCAAGTGCAAGGTAGCGAAGCTTATAGCTTTTGACTCGATCATCTGGTTAAGCTTGAAATAGATATCAAGCTTTTGGACCCATGCCTGAGTTGAACACATGGATGAACCGTCGAAAGGGATGGTCAGTTTCCCAACCTTCTTGATAAAGTCCATGTTCTAGGATTGCATGTTACCCCTCTGCGCCTCTCTGGGCCTGTTTCAATACCTGATTGAACAATAGTCCATCAAACTCATGTCAGCATGGAACTCTGGCCCCAGTGCCAAGTAATCTCTCCTATACTCTGCAAACGGATCTCTCAGGCATGTCTGCCCTTGTTCAGCATGTCCCATATGTTGCCCCTGTCCTAGATGTCTAATCTGTTGTTCCCCTTGGAACTGCGAAAAGAGCGGCCCGAGAATCTTCCCCGCTGAGATATAGGTGTGAGTGGGTGTCTGGTGTCCACTTGACCCTGTTGGGTTCCCACTGGATCCACTGGCTCCACCTTCATGATGTCCCATGGAACCACTCGCTCCACCTGCTATATTTGCACCAATTGTGCCCACGCTATTCTGGATCAGTTGTGTACCAATTGCCATCTGTGTATGGTGTTCATCATGTCCTGTTGCCCCCTGACGAGATCATTCAACATACCCTAGGTACAGTCATAAAGGGCCTTTAGGCCTTTCCCCTTGCCCTCTGGCATATCATGTCTGTCACCCATCTTACTTTCTATTTCGACCTTTGTCTCTGAAATGATATGACCTTTGTTTCTGTCCTTTGTCTCTAGCTTTGTATCTGAATGGATATGGAAGGGAATGTAGTCTATCCTGTTTCTGTCCCTTGTGTCTCTACTATGACCCCTATGGTACTGAATGTACTCATCCCCGATGTGACCTCTGCCCTCAAGGTATTCTTCATATGTTCCCAGAATCATGGGGTCATGAGTCAAGTGCTTCTTCACAAGTTGGCAGGAACATGGCTCTGATACCATTGTAATATCCCAAATCCCTCGGATCTGAATATCTACAGTCAACCCCGAGAATCTATCTGCAGCTCTGATGCGCTGGGGTTTCTAGCTGAGTTTAATAAGGTTTATGTCCGTGTTTCAAGGTTTCTGGCTGCGTTTTGATGTATTTAATTGTTTTATATTATGCATGCAAATAGATCTGGGACTATGATCAACTCAATAGTTCTTATTCAGCAAAATAACAGTAATACAAGTAACATGCTGAAACTTGAGCTAAATATCATCAGTTAGATCTGAACAAGAATGCATCTTAACTGGAATACAAAAATAAAAGACTAAGAAATACCAAGGATAACACCAGATGAATGGATTTGAAGCAGGTGCTATAGATCTATGGCATGCAATGATGAAGCCATTGCATGCAGCTGCAAATCTATCAGAAAACTGCTGCTGCAACTCAAAAATGCGTCCTGGTGGCTATACTCGTCGAATCGGCCTAGAAACTGTCTCAGATGATTCGCCCTCCTTTCTAACCAATTCTCCCTATCTCAGATCTGGAACATCGATCCTCTGTTGCCCTGTCGGAACAGTGGATGGACTCCTCAAACCCCCACACACTTCCTCTACTAAATGTCACGTTTTAGATGTTTTACCCGACATAAATTTATGAGATTAGTGTCATTGGATGTGCCCTATCCTACTCTCAACTGAGTCAAAAGGAATTTGCTTTTCCTTCTCTGGTTGGGTCTAGCAACCATGGAAGGTTGGAATCCTCCCTCCAATCCTCACGCTGCACTGAATAAATGCGCACTAGCTTGCGCTGCATCTATCTTTGTTGTAGACTGCAATGGTAACTCGATGAAGAACCTGAATAGTCCCTCCAACAGACTAGGGTGTCTTTCAACACCGAACTCTGTCAATGGTTGTGGTTTCGTCCAGAACTCCACAAAACACAAGAAGGTCAACTTCCCCCTCTCTGGTTTCTAATTTCCAATTCACAATTCAACATAATGAGCCATCAAGTCGACTTTTCTCCTTTTATATCCCACTTCTTATAATTCTTCATTGACTTTACTCATTAAGTGACTTTTTCCCTAAGGTCTAATTTAATATTCATTTAAGTCACATAAACACCCTTCTTACTCCTTTTTAATTACTTAATATCATTTTCAACTTAGGCTTTTCCTATAATTGACATTAAATAATTCTTTTGTCCCATTTTTCTTCAACTATAGCCTACGGGAACCAGTATAGGCTACTTAGTTGCTCCTCCTGGAGTCATCACTAGGAATGGGACATTACAGACATCGCTTGTCGAGTATGCATGGAGACAGTCAATCTGAGCCACTATTGTGTTTTCGGCCCTGGGACCCAGTGCATCGAGATTCGTGCACTACCTCGAAAAATGTGCAATGATGAAAACTTTGTGAGACTGCCATGTTCAGAACAAAAATGATAATGCACCATGGCCAAGCGATGTCTACAAACTCAATAGAAAATAACCATGTGGGAAGACATAGGTGTGCATGACATGGACCAGACTAGGCCCCACAAACTGCGATCACCCCTACATCACACATGTGGCTTCACTCAATCATGTGTCCCAATAGATTTGTGCCACAACCTCCAATCCTATCCAAGACAAGAGATGGTGAGACGGGGACATAAGGGGACTGATCATGATCGAACTCAGTCTAGAAGTCCACTACAAAAAATCATCCACTATGGTTTACATGGCTTTAACTTGCATCCTTGGGCTTACAATGGTGTAGCCAAAATTAGAAATCTAGGGTACCTCCTAGAGAGGTAACAACACATACAACTAATAAGTAAATAAGCAAACCATAAGAAATGAACACAAGTGTTTTTGGTCAACATGACCCTGGAAAAACCCCCATGGGCAAAACCAGAAAGAGAGTAGATGTATTATGGAGATCTCAAGAAAATGCTACAAAGAGAAAATGAAACAAAGGAACCTGATACAAAGTGTAAGCTCCTCTCAAGCTAAACAATGGAGTTTCTTGAACCTTGCGCCCTTTTCCTTGGTTTGTGTGCCCCTTGCCTTGGCCTTTGCGCCCTTCTCTTGCTTGCTTGCTTCCCTTGAAGCTTGCACCCTTGCAATGAATGAGTGTGCCCTTTCTCACTTGCGGCCCTCCTCATCTCTTGGTGCGCCCCCAACCTTAGAGCATACCTCTCAGAAGCACTAGTGCGCACCTCCTCAAGCTTGTGTGCAAGTTCCCATGGAATTGCTCCTCTTTCAAGCTTATGCGCCCCTCTTCAATGGTGCGCCTCCTTCTTCTCCAAACCCTCACTTCTCCTCTCTTCATATTCACACAACTCTCTCAAGTGAACAATGAATCTCACTTTTTCCCTTTTGCCTCCTTTAGCCTAATCCTTAGGCTAACCTAGAAAACCAATGGCCAAGATTAGATCTTAGGCCAAACCTCCAATCAATGGTTGAGATTAAATCTCAAAGATGACTTAAGTCTCCTAAGTCACTTTTCCCTCATTAATGAGATTATAACGTCAAAGTGACTTTATAACTTAAAGTACTTTGTAATTACTGATGTTATAAAGTCAAAGTGACTTTATAACATAAAGTAAAGTGGTGAGGGTCAAATATTTCCCCCTTTGTGTTTAGAGACTCACAAACACAAGGGGACCACCTTCCAAGGTACCCAAATCTCAACACTAATCAAAGTAAGTGACTAGTATGAAGAGGTCACAATGGTTTGCTATTGGATGCGTCGGTATCTCATTGAGCCTGGCCACCACTGATATTTCCTTCAAGTTATCCCTGTGACGTCGGCACTTCTCCCGAGGATGGTGTTAGCATCTTGACTGCCTGCTAAATCCGATCTGTACGGAAACGTATGGATGCATACAAACTACAATTAGAAAAGGTACGGTGGTAAGAATGGTGGTTGTATGTACGGAGAATGAAATTGGTTTTACGGTGGTTGATGTATTGCTGTAATTTTTTTAAATTTTTTTATAATGAACTCAATTCGTACGATTGTTTGGTTGTTGTACGAATGGATGGTACATCAATTAATTTTTCGGTACAAACTACTAATAACTAACTATGGCAGCAATTCTTCCCTCTGTCTTTTTTTTTTACGATGGAATATCTTGCAATTTCCTTTTCCTGCTATGTGTTGTTCTAGTTCTTCTTTATTGCATCAATATTTTAATCTTTGACGATTTGCTTCTTTTCAGTGATTTGATGGCAGCTTGGTGGTTTGAGCGGCTGGGCAACTATTACAACAACAATAGAATTTTAATTTGCAGCGGTCTAATTTTTTTTCTTCACTATAATTGTTTTTGATGTGTAAATAGCCAAAAGTCGGTTAGAGCTCAAAGACCCAAATTTACAGAAACTCTATTTCATGGCCAAAAGTCGGTATCAAGATGAAGCTCTGATACCAATGTAAATAATCAATCTGGTTCTTACGACGGATATCCATCCTAAATGGAATAAATAACTGTAATCCATACTGGGAAAGAAGTATATTGAATAAGAATGTATATAGTGAGATAGATGATAGATTGATCATGAATATAATGAAAGGGTCGTGTTACCCCCAAAAACTAGGGGTAACTAAGGAGATCATGTCTCAAGGTCCACAGGTCGTAGACATAAAGTGTCGAGAGCCAGACGACTTAAGCATGGCCCCGAAGGGTCCCTCTTTTCTTTAGTGCAATCCACATATCACCAGCAGCAGTATTCATCACATCGGCGTCATCCTGAAGTGGTAGTGGGTCCTACTCCATGAGGTAATGAGTTCGGGTATCATGGTATGTATCACTCCGATATTTAAACCACTTGAACAAGTTGCATTAAGACTTTCTTGATTTCATGACGTTTGCTTGACTTTATGCTCTTTGCCTTGTCAAAACCTGGGAGGGTCACATGGTGCCCTAGTAAGTTGGTTTCCTTTTAGGATAGGTTGTTACCTAGTGGATCTCTGAAGAGTCATCGCTCGTTCCCTCCATACTTACCATTTTCCATCTTTATCCCCTCCATCTATCCACTTTTTTGGGCATTGAGGAAGGCTTCACTTGGAAAGGGTTGTACCTTACCTCATGGGAAGAAGGGGCTAAAGGCCCAGGGGGAAATGTAGCTGGAAAAAGTTAAGAGTTGAATGTAAACCTTCGAGATGCTTCGCCCAGGGATCCTCGAGAAAGCACTGAAATGCTTCTCAGCAAGAAAAGGAGACCCACATATGAATAAACACTCAAAGCATTTGTTGGTGGAAAGGAGGTCTCATCATGAGCCGGCCTATCATGACCATGAACATGTAGCGGTATGACACTATCACCCAACTGGTCAACAAGCCAAGGTAGTGGCTCTTGGTTGCATGACCAAGAGAAAGGGGGTCTCATCATGAGCCAATCTTCTCATTTCCGTGAAATGTTTGTGGGTAACATTGCCACTAGCTGGTCACCAAGCCAGGGCAGTGGCCATCAACTCTTTCCTTGCAGCATGAAGAAAGAAAGCTAAAAGAAGAAATCAAAGATAAAAAGAATAAATGGCAATCAGTGGGTTTGGAAACATTTGCATCCATGACAAGGTGCAACTCACCCTCAACAAAGGCACCCATAGGTGAGTGTTACATTTCCATGCTATCACATGCACCCCATGCCCAAAGGTTTTCCCCTCACCACCTCATATGCTTGCATGATTTGGATCAAGCTCCACTAGGGAAACGACCTTGACTTAAGGGAGACTGGCCCAATAGGACACCCTGAGACCATTCCAAACCCTAGACTTGTCAAGTTACATAATGTTTTGAGCATTTGTTTGGGTTTAGGGGGTTTAATGCACATGTTTGGGCGTTTTAATTATTAGATGTGATTTACGTATTATGATGCATGTGACTTATGGACCCCTAGAGGGCATACTTCTTGTCTTTGCAGGACCTTGCCCAATGAACAGGTACATGGAGAGATGACTAGCTCAGACCTTCATGAGGGCTCAAAGCCCATTTGATGGATGTTGAGACACCTGTTAAATTTACATGCAGCAGCGAGAGCCATTCTCCTGGAGGATGGCTAAGACCCTAGACAAGATCTAGGGCCCCCAGTGCACTCCTGGGGTATGTGGT
>ML815434.1:64595-96256 GCA_009831015.1 Picea engelmannii | reverse complement strand
AGATCTTAGAAATGGAATTTTTATGTTATTAATTATTTCCTATATGCAACAGACTTAGATAGGTAACTTGTTCTCGAAACATGTGGTGTAACGACTCTTTTGATTATGAATCCTGGATTGACATTTAAATGAGTGTGATATATACAGTGAACATATTTATGCACCAACATTTTGGCATCATTGTCAGGGAGTTGTAAATGGTAACAGGTAGCATATTTGTTTTTTGGTTTGATGAAGTAATGGATTGGATTTGAGGATAATCTGAGGGCCGGGAGAAGATGGTAATATGAAGGGTAAGAACCTACGCCTCCACTTTGGTGGGGTTTCTCCAAAGTCAGGTTTTCCTCCTACATTTAATTAGGAATCTACATTTCCATTGATTTCATTTTTTTATGACTAGGTACAGGGATAATAAAGGCAGATTTATTGCTCCTAAAATCTCAGAAAAACCAGAAAAACAAACAACAAAGAAAACACCCCCTTATACTAATTCATAGAAAACTCGTGCAGGAAAAATTCTTAGAGGAGAGAGCTCAAAGGCAGCCCTTGCAACAACAACAAAAGGCACTAGATCCGAAGCCACTATTCAGATTAAAAATAGAAGGCAACAAGAAAAGGAGGCAACACTGGCGACCCCATCCAGAAGAGAAACTGGAAAAGAAGCAGAGGTGATAATAGAAGAGGTTGCATCTGTTGTTGGAAGACCACACAAAACCTTGGAACAACCAGAGATACCAGAGAACCCAGTGGTGGAACCATCACTCAGTGGAAAAAATTCAACACCTCCCTACAGAGTGCTCGGAAACATGGCAGAAGAAGAGGGAAACACAGCCAATGAAACAAAGACATTTGGATTCCCCATACTAGATATGGATAAAGACATTGCTATGAAGAACATTCCATTATCTTCACTTCCTCATTTTAGAGGTATGGCGACAGAAGACCCTGACTCATTTTTATTTGAATTTGACATATTGTGTAGGATCTATAACTACACAAATAATGCTCAAATATTAAAACATTTCCCAGCCATACTAAAACATTTGGCACTATGGTGGTTCATGAGCTTAGGGGAACACATATTTTTTTCTTGGGATGGTATGAAGGAGACCTTCCTCCATAAATACTAGGATTACTGTAGACCTAGGGATGTTAGGAATGATATATTCAAAATACAACAATCAGAAGAAGAAAGCTTAGAAGACTACTTAGAAAGGTTCTTATACAATTACCAAAAGACTAAGCAGTTTTCCTTAGATACAACTACACTTAGGATTGTCTTTCTAAATGGGGTGAGGGACGATTTCATTGAAGTGTTAAAACTTATGAGTTCTGGGGACATATACCAAAAACCATTTGCAGACATAGCAGAGTACTGTAAAAGATACTCTCACAATCAAGCTAAAACAGGGAAAAGTATAAGGGACCCTACCAACAGAATTGTTAAACCCACATCCGGAGGTGTCACAAGGATTGAGCTAGGAAATATATTGAAAAACTTTAAAACAGATATCCTACACACCATCAGTTCCCAACTAGATACCATGCAAATTAAAAGAAAACAAGAGGAAGAAAATGTTGCGTTAGCAATCTTCTGTCATCAGTGTAGGAGGAAATACCCTGAAAATGAATGCCCCCTCAATGTTATTGAACTCTATGGTATTTGCACAAAGAACCATCCTACTAATGAATTCCCTTCTCTCCCTAGATTCAAGGCCATGTTCAAGGGAGGAGGAGAACCCAAGACATCTTACCCCCCTAGGAGACCATGGAGACAACAAAACTCTAGTATGTTTTCCGACCCAATTACACAATACCCCCAACAGCAATGGGTACCTCCCATGTCTTATCCTTAGTGGTCAACACAAACCCAACCTTGGCAACAAGGGTGGAGAGGACTTGTATATGGGAATGTCCCCTTTCAACCAAAAAATTTTCCCACCTATCCACAATATCCTTCAAATATTTCATAGTTTCTCCCAGGTTTTAACCTCCTTGGTCTTCTTCCACCCCCACAACCACAACAACCACTTGCACTACCCATGAATCCAAGTATGCAGAAACCAATGCAAGATGCACCCATCCAAAACCCTCCTCATCTAATTTCAAATCAGACCTATCCGACAACCCCAGAGAAGAATGAACCCAGCCTTGAAAGATATAGTAAAGGAAGAACTCCAAAAACTCCTACAAGCTAATTTCATTTACCCTATATCAGATAGCAAATGGGTCTCCCCATTAGTTATTTTACCAAATAAAAACGAGAAATGGAGGATTTGTGTGGACTTTTGAGAGCTAAACAAGGCCACCTATAGAGACTACTTCCCTTTATCTTTCATATATCAGGTCTCGGATACATTATCTCGGAAGAGAGGTACTTTTCTTTTCTAGATGGGTTTACTGGCTACAACCAAATACAAATTTCACCAGAAGACCAGGATAAGACCACATTCACCTTCCCTTGGGGAACCTATGCTTATAGGGTTCTCCCCTTTGGGTTATGTAATGCCCCTGCTACCTTTCAGAGGGCTATCTTGGCTATTTTCTTTGATCTAACCAATGATTGTGTGGAAGTCTACATGGATGACTTCACGGTATATGGGGATGATTTCCAATAGGCATTGGATAATTTGAAGAAGGTACTGGTTAGATGTAAAGAGACCAACCTCTCACTCAGTCATGGAAAATCAAGAATGATTCTTACTGAAGGAATCATTCTATGTCACCACATCTCCAGTATTGGAATAAGAGTGGACCCTACCAAAATCGACATTATTTCCCAAATTAAGATCTCTAATTCACAAAAGGAAATCAGAAGTTTCTTAGGGCATGCTGGCTACTATATGAGGTTTATTCAAAATTTTACAAACCTAGTTGCCCCCCTTTTCAAACTACTAACAAAAGATGTTGAATTCTGTTGGGATGAGCAATGCCAAATCTCCTTTGAAATCTTAAAAACAAAACTTTCAAGTGCTCCTGCTTTGAGAGGTCCAAATTGGTCTCTTCCTTTCCATATCTGTACAGATGCCTCAGATACCACTTTGGGAGATGTATTAGGACAAAGGGAAGGGAAGAGTCCTTATGCTATATACTTTGTTAGTAATAACCTCTCACCTACTGAGGAAAACTATACTATCACAGAGAAATAATTCTTATTAGTAGTACATGCCATCAACAAGTTTAGACACTATATAACAAGATACAAATTGTTTTTGCACACAGATCACTCAGCTATCAGATTTCTAATGAATAAACCTATTACAAAGGATATAATAACTAGATGGCTCTTGTTACTACAAGAATTTAATATCACTATCATAGGCATGCCTGGAAGAGATAACTTGATCACTGATTTTTCGTCTAGGCTTATCCATACAGGTGACAGTACTCCAATAGATGATGATTTTTCGGATGAGAATTTATTTTCCATTTCTACTTTCACCCCTTTGTATGCAAATGTAGCCAACTATTTGGTAACTAGAAAGTTGCCTCAAGGTATGACATCCAAGGAAAAATAGAGAATCATTCAGCTAAGTGCCAATTATATGTGGCATGAAGATACCCTATACCGAACATGACCTGATTTGGTAATCAAAAGATGTGTCCGGGAAGATGAAATGCAGGATATCTTCAGAGCCTACCATGACGGTCCATCTGGAGGCCACTTTTCTGACAAAAGGAAAGCTTACAAAATTCTACAATCTGGCTATTATTGGTTGACCATTTTTAAAGATGCAAAGAAATGCGTGGCCAGCTGCGATGATTGCCAAAGAATGGGAAAGACCTACATCAGTCAATGAAATGCTACTCCAAGCCCAAGTAGTAAACGAACCCTTTGAAAAATGGGACTTAGACTTTGTAGGACCTATCAATCCCATGTCCCGAAAGAAAAAGTACATATTAGTTTGCACAGACTATGTAACAAAATGGGTAGAAGCCAAGGCCCTGTATTCAGCCATTGAACAATCTATTGTAGATTTTCTCTTTGAGGAAATTTTCACTCATTTCAGGGTACCTCGAAAGATCGTCATTGATCAAGGAACACAATTCACCTCAAATTTGGTTAAGTCCCTTACCAAACAATACAATATCAGACACAGAAAGTCTTCACCCTATCACCCCCAAGCCAATGGCCAAGTAGAATCAACCAACAAAGTGATAGAGGCCATCCTCACTAAGACTGTTCATATGCATCACAAAGACTGGGATGATAGGTTTCCTAAGGCCTTGTGGGCCTACGGGATAGCCTAGAAAAATACAACAGGCCATACACCATATGAGTTGGTATATGGGAAGCAAGTACTATTGCCCATAGAGTTTCAGGTAAAGACCTTCAGAACTGCCATGCAATTAGGAATGGACCTGAATGAAGCTAAAAAACAGAGGCTATTACAATTGAACGAGCTCGATGAGATAAGGAAATATGCTCTACAAAGAACCACCCTGATACAAGAACAAATGACCAAATGGCACGACAAGTACATCAAACAGAAGTCCTTCCAGCCAGGTGATTGGGCCCTCCTATATGATAGCAGATTTAAAAATTTCAAAGGCAAACTGTCTACTAGATGGATGGGGCCCTATGAGGTTGATACAGTCTATGACAATGGTGTAGTAAGGATAAAGACTATTGATGAAAAGCAGACTTCCCTTGTTGTAAATGTACATTGACTGAAGGTTTATCACAAACCGTTGTCAAAGGAGGATTTTGTCAACAATGTTCTTCAGACTGCCTAAATGAAACTGGTAAGAGAGAGGGTTTTCCCTCCTACTGACCTACCATAGTAAGTTCAAATTGTATAAATGCATTTTTTATACATAGGTGTGTCATGAGATGAAGTTTTTTTTATTTTTAACTAACAAAGACAAAAGAAAAATTGGTGGTGTTCCCATGTAGATAAACAAATAAGGAGGATAACTACCAAAAAGAGTCTTCTTTAAGTTTTTCAGACTCTTTAAAATTGAAAACACCGGTGAGAAGGAATTGGCCCGGGCTCGATAAAAATCCATGGGACAGTATAGAGAGTTTCCTTTAAGTTTTTCAGACTCTTTAAAATTGAAAACACCGGGGAGCAGGAACTGGCCCGGGCTCGAAAAAAATCCACGGGGCAGTATAGAGAGCTTCCTTTAAGTTTTTGACTCTATAAAATTGAAAATATCGGTGAGCATTAACTAATCTGGAGAGACCCATTTTCTATCTAATATAGGGTAAATGAAATTAGCTTGTAGGAGTTTTTGGATTTCTTCCTTTACTATATCTTTCAAGGCTGGGTTCATTCTTCTCTGGGGTTGTCAGAGAGGTCTGATTTGATCATTAGTGTAAATATGATGCATACATGTATCTGGGTGGATCCCTTTCATGTTAGAGTAATCCCATGCAAATGCATCAGATTTCCCCCGAATCATTTGTACCAGCTTTTGTTGTTGATTTGTTTCTAGGCTAGCATTTATATACAGGGACTTCCTAGGTCTGATTTCTATGACTTAGATAGTAGACTCCTTCCCTTCCTTTATTTGCAAAAGAGTGGTTGTTGTAGAAGTAGAAGGGTGCCAAATTTCTTGAAATTCAGGGCTAAAGATGTGTGTGTAGTTGGGGAAAGATTGGGGATAGTCAATGCATGCCGAAGTAGCCAAGAATAGACTTAGGATTTTTTCTTCAGAGTGTTATTGTACTCCTTTTACTTGTTCAAGTGTCAACAAGGGCTGGGTACAGTCCTCCTCCCCATACAAATTCTCCAACCATAAAAGGGACTTTTGTGGCTAGTTGGGCGGGGGGAAAAAGGATAAGTTTCTGACTTTGAGTGCCATTGGAAATTTTCATTTCTCCATATCGACAATTGATGAATGCATCAACAGTGGCCAACCAAGGTCAGCCTAGTACCATTGGGTGTCCTGGTTTGGGGGATTTGGGATGGATTACCAAGAAATCCACAATGTATTCCCAAGAGGCCAATGTCACTATTATATCATCTAAACTTCTTGCCGGGGTGATGACTAATTTATCTGCAAGCTCTAGCAAAGTTTGTGTAGGTCTTAAGTGATCTAGTTGCAGTGTTTTCATAGTGTTTACTGACATCACATTTATTGTTGACCCTAGATCAATCAATGTGTTAGGTAAGGCAACACCATTGATTTCTATGGTTACCACTGGGTTCCCTGGATCACTATACTTGGAAGGAATTTCTGTTATAAACTCGGATAACTATTCTACCACCCGTACGATAGGAGGCTCTTTCCTCTTTCTCCCTGGCTTTTTAATGCAAAGGTCCCTTACAATTTTAGCATAGATAGGTATTTCTTTAATGGCCTATAGTAGTGGAATCTTTACAGATACATTCTGGAGTTTAGTCTCTAGATTGTGTTCTAGAAGTTCCTCGATTTTCTTTATGAGTAGCTTTTCTGGGTAAGGGGGATTCATTTCATGGGGTGTTTCTCCGGCAAGGGAATTGGGAGAAGGGGTTTCTTTTGGTACTGGAGTGTTCAATGGATTAGTCATATGTTCTTCTCTTTTAACCATTTGGACATCTATTTGTTCTTCTTGGTTTGTGTGATTATGCACATGTTCCTCTTGAATGACCATAGTGGGATTTGTTTTTTTTACAATCCTTCCTGATGTTAAGTCAATTCCATTAAACAGAGCTGGTGCTATTACATATGTAGGGAAGGTTTGTACTTCAAAGTTTTGTATAGGTTGTGTTGGTCGATTATTTGGGTTAGGGATAGGTTGTGAAAGAATAGGAGTAGGCCGATGAGGGTTTTGGATGGGTGCAACTTGCATTGGTTGCTTCATATTTGGATTCATGGGTAGTGCAAGTGGTTGTTGTGGTTGTGGGGGTGGAAGAAGAGCAGGGAGGTTAAAACCTGGGAGCAACTGTGAAATATTTGAAGGATATTGTGGATAGGTGGGAAAATTTGTTGGTTGAAAGGGGAAATTCCCATATACAGGTCCTCTCCACCCTTGTTGCCAAGGTTGGGTTTGTGATGACCACTGAGGATAAGACATGGGAGGTACCCATTACTGTTGGGGGTATTGTGTAATTGGGTCGACAAACATGTTGGGGTTTTGTTGTCTCCATGGTCTCCTAGGGGGGTAAGATGTCTCAGGTTCTCCTCCTCTCTTGAACATGGCCTTGAATCCTGGGAGAGAAGGGAATTCATTAGTAGGATGGTTCTCTGTGAAAATACCATAGAGTTCAATAACATTGAGGGGGAATTCCTTTTCAGGGTGTTTCCTCCTACACTGATGACAGAAGATTGCTAACGCAACATTTTCTTCCTCTTGTTTTCTTTTAATTTGCATGGTATCTAGTTGGGAACTGATGGTGTGTAGGATATCTGTTTTAAAGTTTTCCAATATATTTCCTAGCTCAATCCTTGTGACACCTCTGGATGTGGGTCTAGCAATTCTATTGGTAGGGTCCCTTATACTTTTCCCTGTTCTAGCTTGACTGCGAGAGTATCTTTTACAGTACTCTGCTATGTCTGCAAATGGTTTTTGGTATATGTCCCCAAAACTCATAAGGTTTAACACTTCAATGCAATCATCCCTCTCCTTCTTTAGAAAGACAGTCCTAACTGTAGTTGTATCTAAGGAAAACTTCTTAGTCTTTTGGTAATTGTATAAGAACCTTTCTAAGTAGTCTTCTAAGCTTTCTTCTTCTGATTGCTGCATTTTGAATATATCATTCCTAGCATCCCTAGGTATGCAGTAATCCTCGTATTTCTGGAGGAAGGTCTCCGTCATACCATCCCAAGACAAAATTGTGTGTTCCCCTAAGCTCATGAACCACCGTAGTACCGAATCTTTTAGTGTGGCTGGGAAATTTTTTAATTTTTTAGCATTATCTGTGTAGTTATAGCTCCTACATAATATGTCAAATTCAAATAAAAATGAGTCAGGGTCTTCTATCGACATACCTTTGAAATGAGGAAGTGAAGATAATGGAATGTTCTTCATAGAAACATATTTAGCCATATCCAATATGGGGAATCCAAATGTCTTTGTTTCATTGGTTGTGTTTCCCTCTTCTTTTGCCATGTTTTCGAGCACTCTGTAGGGAGGTGGTGAATTTTTTCCACTGAGTGATGGTTCCACCACTGGGTTCTCTGGTATCTCTGGCTATTCCAGGGTTTTGTGTGGTCTTCCAACAACAGATGCAGCCTCTTCTATTATCATCTCTACTTCTTTTCCAGTTTCTCTTCTGAATGGGGTCGCCAGTGCTGCCTCCTTTTCTTGTTGCCTTATGTTTTTAATCTGAATAGTGTCTTCAAATCTAGTGCCTTTTGTTGTTGTTGCAATGGATGCCTTTGAGCTCTCTCCTCTAAGAATTTTTCCTACATGAGTTTTCGATGAATTAGTATAAGGGGGGGTTTTCTTTGTTGTTTGTTTTTCTAGTTTTTCTGAGATTTTAGGAGCAATAAATCTGCCTTTATTATCCCTGCACTACTCATAAAAAAATGAAATCAATGAAAACACAGATTCCTAATTAAAGGTAGGAGGAAAACCTGACTTTGGAGCAACCCCACCAAAGTGGATGTGTAGGTTCTTAACATTCAATTTACTGTCTTCTCCCTGCCCTAAGATTATCCTCAAATCCAATCCAATACTTCATCCAACCAAAAAACAAATATGCTACATGTTACCATTTACAAATCCCCGACAATGGTGCCAAAATGTTGGTGCATAAATATGTTCACTGTATATCTCACACTCATTTAAATGTCAATCTGGGATTCGTAATCAAAAGATTCGTTACACCATATGTGCCGAGAACAAGTAACCTATCTAAGTCTGTTGCAGATAGGAAATATTTAATAACATAAAAATTCCATTTCTAAGATCTATAAATACTTCAAAATATCCTCTGAACCTAAAAGAGAAAATTGATAATGAATCTCAGACAAATAGTCAATCAAAGAGATGTTGTACTAGAGAAACAAGTCTGTTCATTTTAGGCACTTGTATTGAAAAGATTGACTTTAAGAAGCTTGTCTCCTGTAGTAATTAAAACAATCAACTCCAACCATTCTTGAAACAAAAACCAACTTCAACTTCATGCAATTCAATCAAACTAGAACAAGGGGAATTTAGTATCACTGAAAGACTTTATTACAGCACATGAAGATGAAAGATAAAGTCTCCTAGTCTCTTGTGATACTACAATCATAAGCTTAAAATATCAGTCCCACACTTCAAATTATGAGATAGCTACCTTCAACATTGGATAATAAAATGTATATTCGATATAGCACTTGCCTATACACATCAATCCAAAATGATTAACTCAATGCTCAATCCTGAGAATGAAATAAAGACTAATCACACACACACGTTGTTGTAAAATATCCACACAAACACACAAAACATATACAATGAGGTTTACCTTAGTTGGGGTGGTGGGCCCTTGCCGAACCAACAAGGAACCTCTTAAGGAGTTAACAGACTAAAGCTTTCACTCACATCCAAGAATTGACATAAAAGATCTTCTGTATTAATTCAGCTGGTAAATTGGATCAACATTCTTTTACTTCATACATGACAACGACAAGTACTGTATGATTCTTATCGTATATTTCTTACATTCCTTTATACACAACATTCCTTATATAAGGTAAGCTGATACTACCAATATTTATGAATAAACATTAAAAATTTCGAGAAATTCCAGAATTAAGATTTACATCGAATATTTAGGAGTCGACTCCATCCTCATGACACGAAGTGCATGAGCGATGGAGTCTCTTACAACAGGAGAACTGACTTAGACGCTTCTATCCAACTGTATTCTCAAAATCTCCACCATTATCCAGGTCCAACTGGCACATCCCGAAACAGAGGTTTTGGTACCGGATTGCACACAGTCGCGAGTCTAGTACCGGAATGGAATAGGGCAAGGAGTACCAAAATAGTGCAAGTCTTGGTACCAGAATGGGGTTGGTACTAGATCAAAGTTGTCTTGGGTATTAGAATGGATTCGGTATTGGGTTACATGGTGTCTGGTAGTGCCGAATAAACTGCTCATAAATCAAATTATTAGAACTATACAAAATAAAACACTTTCAATCGAATTAATTTAAGAAAGTTAAACAAACATGCTTTAAATCACCAATTACCTCTTGTAGACATGACATAGATATTAGTCATGTGTTTTGGGAGGGAATAGTCTAGTATAGGTTTATAACAGAGGCAAAAAGACTTAGATAGAGGGTAAGATAGGATATTATCTTATGTCAAAATGGAGACTCAACATGTACTATAAGTCAAAGTGGATACAAAATAACTTATTTAAATAATAAAATTAATGGATAAATTACTAAGTGGACAAGTGGTTAGAAGTGGGTTATCCATAAAATAAGGAAAGTGGGTTAAGATGAGTAAAAGGTAACCCCTTGAGGAAGCTACATAAAAGTATAAATAAGAGGCAAAGGTCTCTCATTTTAATCACACTTGATCATATTGAATATCTACAAGTGATTGAGGTAACCAAATTATACCTAAGCTAAATTTCAGAGGGAAGGTGAAGTAAAGGAGGCTGAACTTCAAGGGAGGACAAATTCTTTTGATGATGCTTTCAAAGGTATGTTATTTATAGGTCATCTCACCATTTTCACAATAACTTTTTTTCTAGAATGCTTCAGACCGTGAAATTGGGAGGTCATTGAGGAAACATATCCAAGTAGCTGTGATAAATATTTCATCTTGTGGGTCATTGTATTTTTGGAGTTACACTCCATGGAAAATAGGGTTTCTGGCTAGTCCTGAAACTAGTCTAAAACAGGTGTTTCGGGTAAAAATGTCATAAATTATTCATAAAAGATAAAAATTAAGTAATACAAGATGTATTGGTTAGAACAAATTTTGTAGTATGTTGTGTACGATTTTCATTTCTATACAACAAATATTCCATGCAGGGCATTCTCTACAAGTTTGATCTATAGAATAAGCCAAAATTCAACAAGGTATGCCATTTTTTCTATAACCCATTTCATGAGAGGTTTCAAGTAGTGAAATCTGGAGGAATTGCATAAAAGACATTAAAGAACATTGTGTACCATTTTCAGATATTTATTCATTACAGGTACATAGTTATTATTATTGCAAGTTAGGATTGTTGACTAATCAAAAAATAGTCATGTGAGACAAAAGTAAAATTTGATGAAAATGCTAGTCTCTTATTGAGGAAGGTTTGCAAGTATGTGATCATATACACCAGGCCTTTTATAGAGATACAAATAAGATTTGGATGATGAAATTGATGAGGGATTTTGGCTGGGGTATGTTACATATAGAGGTTGTATAACAATGAGGTTGTGGCACATGGTTTGATGTAATGGTTTATGGTATTGGGTTTATGGATAGAGTGATGAATTGTTAGATAAGTTTTGATTGTTATATTGGTATATGTATCTTGTATATGGCTGAGGTACACTTTGGGTACATGGTTGAGACAAGTAGTTGATGAGTTGGTACATACATGAGGTGTATATTTGATGATGTTGGTACATCTTGATGAGTCATAGTTTATGTGTATTTGATGCATGACTGGTACATATTTGGTGCATGGTTGATGCACTCGTTGATGGTATAGGTTGAGGTACAGGTTGGTGCATTGTTGATGCACTTGTTTATGGTACATGATGATTACAGGTTGAGGTATAGGTTGGTGCATGGTTGATGCACTTGTTTATGGTTCATGCTGATTACAGGTTGTTTAGTACAGATTGGTGCATGGTTGTTGCACTTGTTTATGGTACAGGTTGATTACAGGTTGATTGGTACAGGTTTACAATAGTATATCTCACAATGATAGTGTGACAGTGGTTCCATCATTCTACTTTTATTTTAGGGTGGTTGGACGGGGCAAGGACAGGTGGTTGTAGCCACCTTCCTGTTGTAGCTAGAGAACATAGGGGGTTGTAGCCTCCTTCTGGTTGTAGMCAAAGAATAGGRGAGTTGGAGYTTCCCTCAGGTTGTAGCCTGATAAACTAGGGGGTTGGAGCCTCCTTCCAGTTGCAGGTAGAAAACAAAGAAAGTTGGTGCTTCCAATGAATGTAATTCTTAAAGACATATAAGAAAAATCATTMTGTGTTTTTCTCGCTCTTTGKGTTTCCACGTAAAAACAYTGTTGTATTGTGTATGTGTATGATTTCTCATTTGTTAATTATTTATTTACTCTGCAACAATTGGATGATAATGTTACATTGATATAACACTTGCATTTTGTGGTTAAAAGGGATTAGATTTCTCTATTATTGATTCACCCCCCYTCTCAGTAATCCAAATCATACATATCCCTCAACTAAGTACAAGTAGCTCAAGGTGTGAGCTATAAGAACCATATCAAAATTGTACCATACATGAGAGTGTTTCTCACTCAATCAACCAACCATCATAAACCATATCCATATCTCACAACACCCATACCAAGAATGATTCAAGCATTCACCATACCATAAGAATAAGTGATCATTAAAAACAACCATGCATCCATACCATAAATTTTGTAGATGATCTGAACCTATAGAATGTTGATCTGGGAACTTGCTTCATACTTCAAGGACCTAGAACCAACATCGACTCAAGTATTTATGACTTTTTCAGCTGTACGTGATCTCCTCTACTATCATCCTTTGTATACACATGCCTTCAGCTACTACATCCCACATATGTATGTGAGCTCTTCCACTATCAGCACACGTACACTTCATAATCTAGAGTTTTTCTGAAGCTCCAAAACTTTCTCCGTCAAACCTCCTTGCTACCTCAGAATTGTGAAACTTCTTATGCATCCATGAGTACCTACAATGAACCTTTCGACAAATAATAGATATTCATTGTGCTCAAAAATCATCTTCATAAGAGGCCCTTTCTTTCTTATTTATACTCTCCAAGTAACTTCCTCTAGGGGTTATCTTCTAACCAACTTCCTTATTTTAGGGCTAACCCACTTCTAACCACTTTTTCCACTTACAACCACTTTATCCACAAATTTTAATCTCACCACTTCTAGTTGCAAGTAATTTATTTTTAATTATTTTCGTTTTTCAACCACTTAACTCATTATTAAGTCCTAGTTTCACCCACTTTGACTAGTAAACTTCTTCTAGGAGCTTCTAGAATACTTTGACTTATTTGACCTTCTAGGGGCTTCTAGATAACTCATGAGGTTTCTCCAAATTTGGAAGGTCATATCTCCCTAACCATGAGGATCGATGTGGCATACCACATATCACTGCAAATAGCATGGCATGTACTATCCATATAGAATGGTCTCACTTGCAAATTTACCAATATTCATTACATTAATCCTAAAAAAAATTGGGTTCCTTAACCATACTACTGGGACTACTCAACTACCTAACCATTTGGACCTGCAAAACATCTTCTTGTCAGGGATTTCACCATAAGGGAACCACTTTGATAACTTTATCCAAGAGTGTCTTCCCATGAGGGATTTCACCATAAGCAGACCACTTTGGAGTTCATCCATTTGGCTCTTCCTATCAACCATGACATGAAAACAACGATACACCTTCCTTTGATATGAACCTTGACATCATCCATTTGGTTCTTCCTATCAACCATGACATGAAAACAGTGATACAACTTCCTTTGATATCAGCCTTGACATCAACGATAACACATCACTATGACACCACTTGAAATCAACCCTTTGACAACATAATCCAACAATCAATAACATCAATGATACAACTTCCATTACATCAATGAAAACACATCAATATGAAACCACTTGACATTAAGCCTTTGACATCAATGAGAACATAATCCAATAATATCCCCCTTTGGAATTGATGGCAACACCAACATTTATGTAAACACCAATCATTGATGGCAACAATGGTGGAAACACTTAGACATGGAAATTCTCATGCTCCCTCTATGATCAATGCTCCTCATCCATGTTTCTATCTCTCCCCCTTTGGCATCAATGACAAAGGGTATATCTCTTTTGGGGTTTCTCCCCCTGAATGAACTCTCCTTGAGGTTTCTCCCCATGACTGAACTCTCCTTGAGGCTTCTCCCCCTATCTTCATTGTCACGTGGGATTCTCTCCATGCATATGATGAATCTCTCCCCCTGTGACAAAGGATATCACTATGATGCATTGCTTCTAATGCTCCATCTATCATCACCTCTATCATCTCTCCTCCTGGAATCATACTTTTGTAACCAATCCTGAGAAAAAGGAGTAAATCCCCCTATGGGTATGTCTCCCCATGTGTTATCTGCAAGATGTTGCATAATCACTATGAACAATATGCTACCACTGTCATTTGTGTCTAATGCAGATGCTACTACTCAACAATATTGCAAAATGATGTGTTGTTCCTTTGACAATCCTTGGACCTTTCCATTTATTACATAATGATCCATCAATATGTACCTCAACCTGTACCATCGACCATGCACCAAACCTGTACCACCACAAGTGCATCAACTATGCAGAACACAACCTGTCATAAACAATATCATCAACCAAATCATATTTATCCACCAAGATCAATCACCAAGACAACTTTCAACCATATTCACAATATCACCAATATGTGCATCAATCAAAACTACCCACAAACATCAACAAAATGTATCACAATCAATATGTTCTTCTAAAAATATATCCATACATATATGATACATCATTCATAAACCATGTGCCAAATAGAAAATGTCGCTAACAATGTACAAAGTGTGTATCAATCATGCATCATCCATAGATCAAGTTGTGAGTCATGAAGATGTGTCAATATCACCATAACATGTGTCAACCCAACTATGCACATCATCCATGTACCATACGTCATATACCATAAAATGTATCTCAACCATATGCCAAGAATATCTACCAGATGTGTACCAAACATGTACTTCAACCGTATACTAAAGATATATGCCAATGTAACCAACAAGAGTCCTCTATCAATGCACCAATACCAATAGCATCATCAACCATGCAACATGCCAACCATATACCTCAAACAAGTGTCATATCACCATGATATGCCTCAATCAACTACCATAAACCATGCGAAAATGTATCCAAGATGTGCACCAACAATGTATCTCAACAAGTAGGCCTCAATCAATACATCACACTATTATAAATACTTATATAAACCCATCTGTCAAATATTCACCAACAATATGTCCCAGTATGTATCTTCAAGCATGAACTAATCATTTACCAAGATTGTTGAGTCTCAGTTTTGACATATATAATGGCCAATATTACCTTGTATCTCCTTTTTGCCTATGTTATAATCCTATACTTGACTATTTCCTCCCAAACAGATACCCAATGACCTTATTCATGTGCATAAGGGGTAAATTATGATTAAGGCATAATTTGTTTATTTTTTTCTTGAGTTAATTTGATTAAATGTTTGATTTTTGTATGATCCTAATTGTTTGACTCTTAAGAAGTTTTGATCCGATACTATCACACTCTTCTCTATTCTGGTACTTCCCATGTGCCTAATCAAGTACTCAGGATTATGACTGTGTGTATTCTGGTACTAAACAACTACCTACAAGATTTTGGTACCATCATTTCGGTACTCGATTTTCACCTCGATTTCCAGGCCGATGACGATGGATATCAAAATTTGGGGACATGGGTTTTGTCCAAAGATGTGTTTTAATTCAGAAAAATGAGTTATAGCCCACCCATATCAGACGTGTGGAACTCCAACTCAGGGGGAACGATTCAGCCTAAAATCATCAAATATTTCTAAACTTCCATATTGCGCCTTGATTTTCATGGAGATGGAGGAATATATTACAAAACCATCCAATGGGTTTTTATAACATATATCCAGCTACAAAACCCATAAATATTTTCTACAAATTTACAACGGATAGAGAGATATCGAAGGATCTTTAACCCAAATTTGTAATATCTGGTGAAAAACCCAGATTTTGTGCATAAACAGTTTGAACGAATTCTGAGTTGGGAGATTTGTTCTGATCCATTCCCATTGAAATTCCTTGTATAAATATGAAGGAAGGAGTATTGGAAGGGGAGAGAGATTCTTATGTTGCAAATTGGATTTCTGAACAACCTCCTTTTGTAAACATACTTGCTGAAGAATTAATATGAAGTTAAATTCATCAATTACATGTGTTCTGTAAAGTTCTCTGTTCTGTGAGTTTCTTTGAGMTTCCTTGTTGGMACRGMAAGGGCCCACCGATCCAAYCAAGGTRAGCTCATTTGTAATTATTCTRTGAATKTAATTCTATTTGTGTGAGTGTTTTACAGTAGTGTGTTGTTAATGATTTTTAATCCATTTCAAAGAGTTCAACATTGAGTTATTTGTTTCTGAATTGGTGTGAACAATTAGATACTAGATCGAATAGGTATTTTCCTTTTCTAATATTGCAGGTTGCCATTTAATTGTTTKAAGTATGGGATTGTTAAACAAATGATATTTTGAGTTTATGTTTGCAGTATTTTCGGTATGTACAGGAACCAGAAGACTTTATATCTCATCTTCATGCTCCATAATAAAGTCGCTCAGTTATGGTGATTGTTCCTTATACTGATTTGTTTGGATTGAACAAAGTTGGAGTTGATTTTGATTTCAAGAGTGATTGGAGTTGATTGCTATTTATTGTTTTGATTGCTACAGGAAACAAGCTTCTCAAATTCATCTCTCTAATTCATGAGACTAGAATGAATAGACTTGTTTCTTAAGATAGAATCCTTTGATTGATTGTTTTGCTTGAGAAGTTTGAAGTTGTGTGAAGCATTTGGATATCCTAAAATAGAGTGTTAATTGTTGATTAGTTTTAATTGCTACATGGGACAAATTCAAAGTCCATCTCTTTTATTTCATGAGCCTTTGAATGGACATATTCATTACCTGAGAAAAAACTTTTAGATCACATGCTTGTTGGATTATGTTTATGAGTTTTGTTTTCTGATCTTTAAGTTGTGTGAGGAAGATAGATTAAAAAGTTGTAAAACAAAGCATTGGTATTGATTGTTTCTTCTTTATTCTATACTCATCAGACATAGGAACCTATCTGTTATCGGCACATATAGTGCATCAACTCTATTGATTACGAATCTCAGATTAACATTTAAATGAGTGTAAGATATATATTGAACATATTTGTACACCAACATTTTGGCACCATTGTCGGGGAGTTGTAAATGGTAATAGGTAGTATTTGAATTAGATTGCTTTAATGGTTTGGATTGGTTTTATGGATGACCTAAGGGCAGGGAGAAGACGATAAGATGTGCGGGAAGAACCCACACATCCACTTTGGTGGGGTTTCTCCAAAGTTAGGTTGTCCTCTCTTCTTTTGATGCAAGTGTGTTTTTCCTTCTTTTATGCAAAATTGTGTTTTCATGATGGGCTAACTTGCGCAAACCGATAACCTGGTGACAACAGGGTCCCAGTAATGCAAGGAGTTCAAGTTTGTTGTGTTTTATTTTTGCAAATAGTTTTAATTTCTTAGTTTTAATATTCAAATCTTTGATGATAAATCATTTTTGGGGTGTTGTAAGAACCCTCGAGTACTAAGTTGTGCTACGAGACAAGGATCATCAACCAACTAGAGTAATTCAAGGATTATCAAGAGCTTGAAGAATGTTCCTCCAAGAACTTTCTCACATTCTAGCAGCAGCTGGAATATTCGCCTCTCAGGAAGAGCGTATCTTGACAGTAGCCAAGAATTTAGTTGTCTCTCCACAAGAAGATTTAGAAGTCCCTTCGGATTCCTATTGTCAATTTGTTGAGGAGAGTCAAGAATCATGGATAGAATGCAATGGAGAGAAACCATTAGAACCTGATATTGAGGAGTTCTTAGCATGCCTCTCAGCAGATCTTGTATGTACCTTAGAGACCAATAATCTTGAAGAAAATGCTCTGCATGGAATGGAAAAGGAGGACATGTTGTGTGACTTAAACAAAGAATGGAAATGAGAATATCTTGATCCTATTGAAAGATGGTTCCAATTAGTTGCCAGGTCACACTACTCTGTTAATTTTCATTATTGTTTGATCTCATCATTAAAACAGTTGGTCCTTCATACTCTAGTATGCATTAAAATTTATCTTTTAAACCTGAGTATCGATATATTTCTAACCCTGTTATGCACATGGCTTCACTAGAAATTTTCCTATACTTGAAAAAAGGCTTTCTCTTTTCTCAAGTAGGGTAGGACAATGAATAAATAGCTGCATATAGTTAGTGGTTCAGTTTAAAATATAGTGCAACAGTTCTTTTATGTTTTTTGAATAAGACAGTTGACAAGGAAGCTTCTTGGAAGAAGGACGTCATTGTTCCCATGCCCAATCTTTGTTCTTATAGTAGGTTGTTTGCTAACAAACTTCTCAAAGGTAGTAGCATAATTTTATTTTTTTTGGTACCGGGACTGCATACAAGCAATATATCAATAGTTTCCTAGCAACCTGGATGCATTCTTCAAATCCGGTCATGCACACTTAGATTTTCCGGATGGTCTTCAAAGCTCAAGTTCCTGCAAAAATAACTCAGAATTTAGATATGTAAGTATCAACTCCAAGGGTGACTTGAGGTAATCATTTTTCTAATCCTTCTGATTTATTGAAAATGAAGGAAATTTATCATAAAGACAACATGTCAAGCTTGTTATTCTACCACTTTTCCTTGCCTCTTCTTTTCATAATCCCACCAATACCCACTTATAACCCCACATGTGTCCCTTTTGTTAAATTGTTTAGTATGCTTATATGGGATCAAGTGTCTTGTCCATTTTGCAGATAATAATGAAAATCCTAGAGAAATTGGCATACTTTTGGAACATCATATAGTGCAGTTACAGTCTGTTGATTTGCAACAACAATACATACATTTTGGGATCCCACTTGCAACCACATAAATCCATTTTTTTGTAATATTGTCATCAACCATGAATTGGAAATAGAGTTGCCAAGATTGTTGTTTCTCAAATGTTGGAACTATTCAGTTAATGCCTTTTTCTGTGCCTATGTGATTTTGGATATCATCTTGATATATGGTAAGAGCACTTGCACAACATCCCATACACTATTTCCAAAACCTCGATCATTGGATGTTGAATTTAGAGAAGAAGGTCTTGATAAAGAGCTACAAGAAGTACGAGATGAGCTCCAAGGAGATATGTGAGTGCAGGAGAAGTTATGACCCTTGTTGTTATTGTGGGGGAATTTAAGTTGAAATTTAATTCAATGTTTTCTTTTGAATGATTGTTATTACTATTCACTTATTACATTTGGTTTGATCAATTGATGAATGTATGTTGAGGATCAAAAACATGCATTTGTAGTGATCTTCTGAATATCATTGATGGATTTGTTGTTGAATCTCTTCGAGATCACTGCATGGAAAATAGAAGAATTGAAATCATGATTCGATCTAGGAACAACAGTGCACATGTTAGCCAACATTGGTAGGAACCATGGAGTAAGGTCTTGAAGATGCATTCCATCATTCAAATCAATTTGTAGAGGCATAGGCAATGGACAAATTACTGAAATTCCTCCCTTATGAAGAACTCACACCAAGTACTTATAAAACATATCCATATCCTCAATTGTGACATTTCCAGCCACTTGGACCACACTCTGCCATTTATTTGAGGCTATATTCCCAACACTACATCAATCCAATTGATTAGGGGCATTGGTTATAATGTAAAAGAAACCATAATGATGTCCCACAAACTATTGCACACAAGACTCCCTTTCTTGTATCCTTTGCAGCCCAGCTCTCATACGCATCAAATATACCTCTTATGATATTCTTGAATTCCGACACATACCCACATGAACATAACCAAGTTGTTCTGCAATCTCATTCTAGTCAAGCAAAACTTTATCCTTGTAACAACTCCTAATATAATAATGGAATGATGCGACTAAACTAGGTTGTCTTTCCACTCTCCTACATATAACTAGATATTCCTTTCCTTCAGGAATGCACTGGTAATATAACCAGGTACCCCAATGCTCTGGGGGATTCGAGATCTCTAGAGGCATTCTGGACTGCATCATGGCCCACAATTGTTATTGTAGTTCTATGGTGTCTACCATGAAGGCTTCAGTGTAACTATTTTCATCTTGAAAATGGCGAGTGAGAGCAGGGTCTTGGAGATTGGACATCCATTGATAAGGATTGTATCATGCCCTCACATTTGCAAAGATGGAAACTGGGATATTCTTGGTCACTGGAGATTTGAGGACATTAGAGTCTTGGTGAACAAATGGTGTTGATTTTTTTTAATTTTTCACGAAGGCAATGGAAATGGATAGGATGGGGTCGAGAAGAAAGGATATCGAGTGTGGTGGATCAAACGCCTTTGAAATTTCTAATTCTCATGTGTATTGTTTCATTTTGGATTCATCATCATATTTAGGAATCATTTTGAGTGATTGCAGTAGTCTGGTGTCACTGTGGGTTTAAATTTTGTTTACTTTGGGCATTTTCTTTTCGAACTCTCTATCTTGATTTTATAGACTTGGAAGATAATTTTGATTCAGAGAATGAAACCATCCATATAAATGGTTTTACACATATTATCATTGTTGACATCAAGGATCATGTGCATCTTGGTGTCAAAGAAGTTGTTGAAGTCTATAGAATGGCAGGTATTACAGTGAGAATGGTTGTTGGCAACAATATTAACACAACAAGAACAATTGCAACAAAATGTGGCATTTTAAAAGATGGGTTCGACTGTCAGTGTTGTTGATGCAACAACTTATACCTCTTTAATGGATGGTGTTTATTGGTAATTTGTTAAATATATTGTGGCATCCATGAAGTGATTGAAGGAAAATGATTGGAGTAACAGTTTTATTTTTTATTTTTTTTGCAAGGGTGGTGCTTTATCTATTGCAAATGATGTGTTGTTTCCAGAAGTCGACAGTGTTGTTTCATTCTATGGTGTTACTTCTCCACAACTTGCAAGTCCATAATCAGAAAAAGCACCTGTGCATGCTCATTTTGGAGAACTTGATGACTTTGTTGCATTTTCAAATGTGACAGCAGCTCAATCTTTGGAGCATCTAAAGGTACATGCATGTATATTTGATTTTTGAAAATGCATCTGACTTGAATATTACAACTTTCGAGAAGACCACACAATTGGAAATATCATTCACATGCAAATGAGCTCTTTGCCAGCTACAAATTGCCACATTTGTTATACAAGCCAGTCTTCCCCAATGCACGCTTATAACTTGACAATTGATGATTTGGATTAATCATTTGAAAAATATCTTCTGAGGATGAATTGGTGCGCTTTCAATCAAAAAATCAGTAGGATTCTCAATGTCTTCAATCTTTCCTGTAAGCTAATCCTTCAAAGGTCGAAGCATCAACTCATTTTGAGAAAAATCTCAGGCTAGATATTTTGAATTCTGTGGAAATCATGATGAAAATGGAAGATGGATTTGCTATGGACAATCCCGATGATCACAACCCTCTGAGAAATTTGTTTTTAGTTTCTCACATTGTTTGCATGAGGCCATGCAAAACCTCAAGCATGGGGTAGTGGTTGTTGAGACAGTAGTAGTTAGGATTATTATTTTTGTAATAAAAAGGAAGTGCCAATAGGAGCAGTGATCAGCTTGGTCCCAAAATATGAGGCTTCTAAAATCTCAACATATGGTCATCCAATTACATAATACCCTCTTCTTACAGAGCTTGGAGCCCAGTCACCAAATTATTTTCCATTATTCTGATGCAAACCCAAAGTTCCTACATCTAGTGTTGGTATTTGTTCCATCTACATGGTTTTTCAGTTGAATAAGATCACAGGTCCTCTTCTGGAACACCAGAGAACACCAGCTACTTCTACAAGGTGCAGCCTACAAAAGTTTCAGAAGCACAACCCTGTTTCCATCCGGTACTCAGGTGATCTTGTATTGGTAATAAGGTGATGGTATCTCTAATCATGTATTCAATTTTTGTTGCTCGATTTAAATGCTTCAAACAATAGGACATATAAAATCAACAATTTTTTTTCGTTTTACTAAGGAATTAGACTAATTATGCAGTAAACATATGATTACTCTCAATTATTGCACACTCCCTACCATGAATTTATGCAATCCCTTGTATACATATCCTCGTATGGAAATCATTCATCTTGTCACTCTGTTTCTACCCTCTGCTCTGTTCCAGTACTGCCCTGTTCTATTACTGTCCTATTCCAGTACTATCTATTACGGTACTACAGAAACATGTTCTGATACCAGTTACCAATATGGTACTGATACCAAGGTGATATGATCTTTGTCCTTTGCTTAACATCATTTTCACTTCATGTAATTAGAGGTATGGGCTAATCTCTTCATGTTCTCTCTATCAAGGATCATTTAAGTATTGTGTTGAATTGTTTTTACTCTCAAGTACATCTTCCACCTACATTTCTACACTCAACCTTGAATGAATCATCCTTGTTTTCCTTTAAGAAGATATTTCCACATTTAGCTCGATATGATAATGGGTGCACTTGTCTTATTACCTCATCATTTTGAAAAAGTGATTGCTAAATGAAATATCCATTGAAAAGTGGTGACATCATTATGTATAATACTAACCTAATTGATTCAACAAGTTATTATCCAAGTTTATCTTTACAAGCTTCTCTTGAGGTATTGATGAAAACCTCATGTGGTAGACCTCCCTTGCAAAACCTCAATGAACTTTCATGAGAACCCTAATAGGATTAACTAGAGGGAACTCTTAGTCATTATCCGAGATGTTCCATTATACATTGAATAGCTGAGATTTAAGTTGAATGTGGATGATTTCACCCTTGGGATAATTGCAAACAATTAATTATGTGCCTAATAACTCTAAAACACTCTCGTACCACATGCCTTCCTTATACTCTAAACTATCAATTAGCAATATACACAATTCTAAATCTTTTGAGTAATATAATAAAAAGGAAGTATCAGGAAGTACAAGTAAACCGGCCAGGGTACTGAATAGTCTTGTTGGCAGTGGGGCCATGCTTGTATGGTACTAAGGTAAACTCGTCAGGATACTGAACAAACCTACTGGCAGCGGGCATATGTCGGGTAAAGAGAGTTGAAAAACATAAAGTGACACACTTAAAACTGAACAAAAACCCTTGGGTCTCATTCTGAAGAAATCACTATCAAATCAAGGCTAGGATATGACCTTTATATCTCTCAGACAATGTTCTTAAGAACCTTCAAGTATCCACTTTAGAGTTCTATCTTTAAAATAAATAGGTTTGCATGAGAAGTGGGACCCTCAGTATGTGTAATTCCCCTTGCCTAACCAAGAAGAGCTTCATCTCTAAAAACTTGGATAAGAAATGAGTTATTCATCTTGGGATGTATTCTTTTATGTGTTCCTCTCTTCAAATGAGATCTAAACTATGCTTATATCACTTTTTTTTTAAAGGTAATCTAGCCAGGGGGGCCTATTAGCCAAAGTCATTATGAAAAATCTTGGCCACTATCCTATAATCATATTAGAGTCACAACCAACCTTTTCTCCTAAATTTGATCAAAAACATATTGGATAAGACTTAACATCAAATCACTAACAAATCTAATATATTATCCATGACTCCACTTGTCTGTCATAACTACTTTGCCATGGGTAAGAAGTGTGAAGCATAAGACAGGAAGTTTATATTGTTTAAACTTAGGAGCTGAAGAAGGATGAAACTTCAGGGAATGCTTGATCAAGTGAAGAGTACCATCAATTTTGAAATTTTGAAGATTATTGTTGCATGAGGACATGCAATGACTTAAGCATGGGGGAATGTTGAGTCTCAGTTTTGACATATATAATGGCCTATATTACCTTGTATCTGATCCTTTTTCCCTATGTTATAATCCTATACTTGACTATTTCCTCCCAAACACATACCCAATAACCTTGTTCATGTGCATAAGGGGTAAATTATGATTAAGGTATGATTTGTTTATTTTTTTCTTGAGTTAATTTGATTAAATGTTTGATTTTTGCATGATCCTAATTGTTTGACTTTAGGAAGTTTTGATCCAATACTATCACACTCTACGCTATTCCGGTACTGCCCATGTGCCTAATCTGGTACTCAGGATTATGACTGTGTGTATTTCGGTACTAAACAACTACCTACAGGATTTTGGTACCAGCATTTCGGTACTCGATTTTCACCTCGATTTTTGGACCGATGACGATGGATCTCAAAATTTGGGGACATGAATTTTTTCCAGAGATGTGTTTTCATTCAGACATATGTGTCAAAACTCACCCAGATCGCACGTGTGGACCTCCAGCTCAGGGGGAACAATTCAGCCTAAAATCGTCAAATATTTCTAAACGGCCATATTGCACCTTGATTTACATGCCGATGGAGGAATATATTACATAACCATCCAATGGGTTTTTATTAAATATATCCAGCTACAAAACCCATAAATGGTTTTTACAAATTCACAACGAAAAGAGAGATATCGAAGGATCTTTAACCCAAATTTGTAATATCTGGTGAAAAACCCAGATTTTGTGCATAAACAGTTTGAACGAATTCTGAGTTGGGGGATTTGTTCTAATCCATTCCCATTGAAATTCCTTGTATAAATATGAAGGAAGGAGTATTGGAAGGGGAGATAAATTTTTATGTTGCAAATTGGATTTCTGAACAGCCTCCTTTTGTAAACATACTTGCTGAAGAATTAATATGAAGTTAAATTCATCAATTACATGTGTTATGTAAAGTTCTATGTTCTGTGAGTTTCTTTGAGCTTCCTTGTTGGCACAAAAAAGGCCCACCGATCCAACCAAGGTAAGCTCATTTGTAATTATTCTGTGAATGTAATTCTATTTGTGTGAGTGTTTTACAGTAGTGTGTTGTTAATGATTTTTAATCCATTTCAAAGAGTTCAACATTGAGTTATTTGTTTCTAAATTGGTGTGAACAATGAGATACTAGATCGAATAGGTATTTTCCTTTTCTAATATTGCAGGCTTCCATTTAATTGTTTGAAGTATGGGATTGTTAAATAAATGATATTTTGAGTTTATGTTTGCAGTATTTTCAATATGTACAGGAACCAGAAGACTTTATATCTCATCTTCATGCTCCATAATAAAGTATCTCAGTTATGCTGACTGTTCCTTATACTGATTTGTTTGGATTGAACAAAGATGGAATTGCTTTTGATTTCACGAGTGATTGGAGTTGATTGCTATTTACTGTTTTGATTGCTACAGGAAACAAGCTTCTCAAATTCATCTCTCTAATTCATGAGCTTGGAATGAATAGACTTGTTCCTTAAGATAGAATCCTTTGATTGATTGTTTTTCTTGAGAAGTTTGAATTTGTCTGAAGCATTTGGATATCCTAAAATGGAGTGTTAATTGTTGATTAGTTTTAGTTTCTACATGGGACAGATTCAAAGTCCATCTCTCTTATTTCATGAGCCTGTGAATGGACAGATTCATTACCTAAGAAAAAACCTTTAGATCGCATGCTTGTTGGATTATGTTTATGAGTTTTGTTTTCTGATCTTTAAGTTGTATGAGGAAGATAGATTAAAAATTTGTAAAACAAAGCATTGGTATTCATCGTTTCTTCTTTATTTTATACTCATCAAACATAGGAACCTATCTGTTATCGGCACATATAGTGCATCAACTCTATTGATTACGAATCTTGGATTGACATTTAAATGAGTGTAAGATATATATTGAACATATTTGTACACCAAAAAATATCATAAAACAAATTCTACTCCTCAAGATATATCAATACAACTCACATATGTATCATCCATGTACTACAACATATCTACCTCAAACAATTTACTACAACAAGTATAATGTAGCAATAGTACCTCTAGACATGTACCAAGAATGTGCCTCAATAGATCAATGATGTACCTCTATCTAGTATCACACAATCCATGATATGATTCATAAACAAAATTGCACAACCTTATTGATAAGTACTTAGCATAACCAACATTGTACCTTAACAAAAATGCCTCAATCCACACACTAGG
The DNA here is from genome assembly GCA_009831015.1 of Picea engelmannii. NCBI lineage: Eukaryota > Viridiplantae > Streptophyta > Pinopsida > Pinales > Pinaceae > Picea > Picea engelmannii. The sequence continues at coordinate 70,222 of ML815434.1, read as the reverse complement.
GTTAGTACCATGCATATAAGATAGGCATCAAGTATATGATCCAAACCTCAACCATATATCATCATAATACATTCTTCAAACACACATACATGCATGAAAACGTGAAGCATACTATCTCATACCCTGCATAAACTATATTGTACCATCAAACCATGTTGCAACACATATGTACACCCATTTTTCAAAGCTTTACCTCAAGTACACAACTTGTTCATAAGACACCTCGCATATGTATGTGACCTTTACATATGCCAACTTGTGTATGTATGTGTCAGTTCCCACAGTAATGTGTGTATGCCTGAGAAAAGACTTAAGCTTGAGCTTGCCTCGTGGCTTCCATTATGTTCATTCTTCTTCATCCACTTCTAAGAGTGTCCCAACTTCTCAGCACTTGTACTCTGTGCTTCCATCCTTTCAACATTTTCCTCTTTCCAAGTTTCATGTGCTCTTCTTGACATATTATATGAAGCACTCCTCATTGACTATCTCCTTGAATTCCAACAATCCTGATATTTGTGGCCAAACCGACTGCAGTTGTAACATCTCATGGTGTGACAATGTGAAACAATGTCTCCCACTTGATTACAACTCCAACATCTTAAGATGTTATTGAATATTCCAACAACTTTCCTTGCATAATGCTTACAATCCAAAGCTTTGTGACCGTATTAAATACATGAGAAGTAGTGACCATGAAAAACATTTTCATACCTGTGATTTGGTGTCAACCTTGAAGACATCTCTCTTCTGAATTTGTTTTGAGGTTTAGGAATGGCTTGTTGGTGTCTTCCTTGTTCTGATCTTTTGAAAGTTTCCTTTCTTTGTGCATCTTGGATTTGACCCTTTGAAAATTAAGGACCTGCATCATGCTTATTATAAGTGCTAGCTTCAAAGTGTGTTGCTTCCTTGTTGTATCCAAGACTAGATTTCTCATTTGGTGATATTTGACTATCCAAGATTATTGAGTTGTTCATGAACTTGTTTGACTTCTCTTCTTTGCTTCTGAGATCAACTACTTCTGTTTCCAGGTTATGGCATTATTCTTCTTTTTCATTTACCTAATTCTTCAATAGTTCCTATATCCTCTTGGCTTCTTCAAGTTGGGTCCTTAGATTGACATTGATTTCTCTTTTTTATTTAAGCTCTTCAATGATTTTGCTAAGCTCATCATCTACCTTCTTGTTTTCTTCTTCTTGACTAATTATTTCATTCTTTAGTCTCTTGATTTCTTCTTCTTTTTCATCTAATTTTATCCTTTGCTTAGTTTCACTTTCATCTTGTTTCTTGAGCATTTGTCTAAGTGCCATGATATGCCTTTGATACTTTTCTAGAGATTCCTTAGTGAATCTTTCAAGATCCTCAAAAGCATCTGAATCATCTCCTATTTCCTCGTTGACTTCCTCAAAACCATTTATAACTTTATCTTTAAGCTTCAACAAATTTTCCTCTTCATTTATAAAATAATTGTCAGTTGATTTGACACAATATTCTTCTAATGCATCTATATCTTCTTCTTTATTTGCAGGAGAGCATTCAACATCACCACCTTTAGAATTGCAATTAAAATATTTTTGAGAGTATTTACCTTCATTGATGACTGAGTCTTGTTATTCCTTCTCTAGATTCAACCATAGGTCCTTGGCATAGGTACATTTTCCTATACTTTCTTTGACAAAACCTGAGATACCATTTAATATGGTATTGAATTCCACTTAATTGTTCTTCTTTGCTTCCTTCTTGGATGCATATTTGGATTGTTTCTTCGAGGGAACTGATCCAACATCAACTGTATCCCAAACACCTACTCCTTTTGACTTCAAATACCCTTTCATTCTAATTCTACATGCTGAGTAATTTGTCTCATCAAATAAGGGAACTTCTACTGCATGTTCATCCATTTGTGTGTCCATGGATCTCTTTAAAGCTTGTAAGGCTTATGATGAAGTCTTTCTCTGATACCAATTGTTGGACACACCGACCAAACTAAGAGGGGGGGGTGAATCAGTGTAGGGATATTTTTACACTTCTTTCAAAACTTTAGTTAGAAACCACTTCAAACATTATTGTTCATTCACAATTATCTACTTGCATATAACAACATTCATCAATAATTATAAACCATCACCATAATGAATTCAAAGAACACCAGATATATGTGTAGGATTTTTTTATTATGTGTTATATGAGACTACAATCCCTAGGGTTGATCAACACCAATTGAAAAGGAGCACCAACTTTTTGAGAGCACCAAATCTCAATTTAATACCCAGCTTCTAGATCTCAACACCAACTGAGATGTGAGGAATCCAACCCTCAAGTACAAGACCTAGCTTGTAGACAAAAAATAATCTGTCAACAGATACATGATCTGTCTATACTGTAGCATGCGTATGTATGTGACCTGTCTATACTGCAACATGTGTATGTATGCAACCTGTCTATACTGAAACACATGTATGTACACGACCTCCTCCACTGTCAGCCTGCATACACCTTCAGAAAAACTAGGGCATCCATTCTTCTACACCTCTGAAACTTTCTTACCTCTGACACATCCACCAATAACTTGTCACTGGATCCAACCTATCACTGCAACCAACCTATTCCATGCATACATCATCATACATATCCCTGAACCATGTACAAGTAGCTCAAGAGTGTGAGCTATAATAACCATATAAAAATTGTACCATACATGAGAGTGTTTCTCACTCAATCAACTGACCAACATAAACCATATCCAGATCTCACAACAACCATACAAATAATTCACCATAACATAATCATAAATCATCAGTACAAAAAACCATGCAACCATACCATAACTTTTGTAGATGATCTGAACCTATAGAATGTTGATATGGGAACTTTCTTCAGACTTCAGGGACCTGGAACCAACATCAACTCAAGACTTTATGAATTTTTCAGCTTTACATGAACTCCTCTACTATCAGCCTATGTATATACATGCCTTCCACCACTACATCACATGTACGTATGTGACCTCTTCCACTGTCAGTGCATGTACACTTCAGAAGCTAGGGTTTTTCTAAAGCTCCGAAACTTTCTCTGTCAAACCTCCTTACTACCTCAGACTTGCGAAACTTCTGATGCATCCATGAGTACCTACAATGAACCTTTCACCAAATAATAGATATTCAATGTGCTCAAAAATCATCTTCATAAAAGACCCTTTCTCTCTTATTTATACTCTTCAAGTAGCTTCCTCTAAGGGTTATCTTCTAACCAACGTCCTTCTTTTAGGGCTAACCCACTTCTAACCACTTTGTCCACTTACAACCACTTTATCCACAAATAGTAATATCACCACTTCTAGTTGCAACTAATTTGTTTTTAATTATTTTCTTTTTGTGACCACTTAACTCATGATTAACTCCTAGTTTCACCCACTTTGACTAGTCAACTTCTTCTAGGATCTTCTAGAATAATTTGACTTCTTTGACCTTCTAGGAGCTTCTAGACAACTCATGAGGGTTCTCCAACTTCACAAGGCCATATCTCTCTAACCGTGAGGATCCATGTGGCATACCACATATCATCGAAAATGATACGACATGTACTATACATATAGACTGGTCGCACTTGCAAATTTACTAATATTTATTACTTTAATCCTCAAACAAACTTGGGTTCCTTAACCATATTGTTGCGACTACTCAACCACCTATTGATTTCGACTTGCAAAGCATCTTCCCATGAGGGATTTCACCATAAGGGGACCACTTTGAGAACTTCATCCAAGAGATTCTTCCCGTGAGGGATTTCACCACAAGGGGACCACTTTGGAGTTCATCCATTTTGTTCATCCTATCAACCGTGACATGACAACAAAGATAAACCTTCCTTTGATATCAACATTGACATCATCCATTTGGTTCTTTCTATCAACCATGCCATGACAATAATGATACACCTTCCTTTGATGTCAACCTTGACATCAATGATAACACATCACTATGACACCACTTGACATCAACCCTTTGAAATTAATCACATCAATGATGACATAATCCAACAATCAATAACATCAATGATATACTTTTCATTACATCAATGACAACACATCACTATGACACCACTTGACATTAACCCGTTGACATCAATAACAACATAGTCCAATACAACTCTATAAATATGGTATCTATGTTGGTTTTGGACTTTGTTTATGTGTTATATCTTTTCTACCAATGATGGCACACAATGACCTCCTATTGAAATGTATGAATGTTGAATTGGTTTGGTCATAGATCCTTTTCTAATATAGAAATCAACCATTACTATCAATATAAAGAACTTCTAGAAAGAAAAATCATTGGATTGAAATTTAAGCAACCAAAAAATTAGAAAAAATAATTGACATTTGCATGATAGTTTACTTTTCAAAGGTAATTTTTTATTTTTCAAATTTATGTAAATAAGAGAGAGAAATTTGATGGGAAAATAAAGATGTAAAAAAATGGATTGACATTTAGTTAGTGAAATAAAAAATAATAAAAAATACATTTCTAAAAAAACAAAAAGTGGAATAAACTATATTTTGAATAGATCACGTTTGTATAAGTTTTATTTCAAAATTATATATTTAACACAAACAATTGGTGAGAAGAAAATTCTATTTTTATCTTTTTCAAAAATTCACAAATAATTAAATGAAAATTTTGAATATTAAATGTTATTAAATTGTTTTGAAAAAATATCATTTTAAAGTGAACACAATTACCTACATATTAATCTTCAACAACATTTTCAAAGAATATACATGAGTTTTGAGGGATCAAATTTTTGAAACTTATAGAATTTGAAATTTTCATCACTAAAATTTAATAAAAAATGTGACTAATATTCATGGGTCCATCCTTTCCTAAGATGTCACATTTTCTTCATCGTAGAATATCAATGATACTAGTTAATGCAAATATATATATATAAGAAGATTGTAATGCAAATATATATATATAAAGATTGTAAGGATACATGGATTAATTTTTGGAGAATATTGTGGAAGAAATTGGGTAGTACTTTGAGGTACAAATCAACATATCATTCACAAATAGATCGATAAATAGAAGTGGTGAATGGAAGTTTGGGTAGTTTTCTAATCTATTTCATAAGTAACAAGCTGAAGCAGTGGGACAAGTTCCTAGAGAAAGTTATTTTTCTTACAATAGTATAACAAACACGTCTACAAGGTTACATATTTAAAAGAAGTAATATAAAGGGAGTTGTAAATTTGATTAATTTCCTTATTTAGATGCAAAGGGTTGAAGACACAAAATATATTTTTTAAATATATGAGATATTTACATGCACAATATTAGGTGTATCATTGCTTCTCATCATTCCCAACCATGGAATGGGTTGCCACAAACAAAGATATTAGATTCCAACCCTTAGGCACAATTTCTCAATAATATCAACAAAGAGAACCTCCTTAGGAGGACCAAATCTAAATAAAATGCATGCATATTTTTTATGGGATTTTTCCCTTGTGACCTTGGGTCATGTCACAGCAAAGCAAGACCATATATAAAATACAAAAATCTACCCTCACATACAACAATGCTATGAGAATAATAACTACTTTGAGAGAGAGAGAGAGAGAGAGA
>ML815434.1:46246-57358 GCA_009831015.1 Picea engelmannii | reverse complement strand
GCGACCGGGTTACAAACCTTTGTGCCTGAACAACTCCCAGAGGAATCAACCATTTTTAACCTTGAAGCAGCCACTCTTGTCTTGGTTGAAACCCCAACCACTGATATCTTGGCACCTTTTATTGTACCAATCCAATTTCATGAACGCCAGATAGTGCCTCACACAACAATGGAAACAAATGTTGTTACTCCTTCTGGGATTTCGTCAATCCCCATCACAGTTTCCACCACAGGAGAGTCATCTCCTAACCTACCGTCGTCGGTCCAAGCCACCATGGTCTCAGTCGCAACTATGTCGCACAGTGGACCGAACTTGTCTATGGCGGTGGCCACAACCCCCTTCACACCTAGTGCGGCAGGCCCTCCATTCTCATACGGTATGCCTAGTTCGGGTACAAGTCCTGTACTAACCTACTCCACTTTACAGACTTTGGGTCTGGGGGAAGGGAGCTCTAGAGCTCCTCTACAAGGTCACCTTGGGGGAACTCCTATCCCTTTTAACGCTTTTCCTTAAGCAGGAGGTCGTATCCCTCCTTCGTCCCCTTCGCTTGGTGGTCTGCATCAGCAATCTATCGGGCAACCTACACACAATAGTTTATTTGGAGCCGGGAGTCAGGGACCACCAGCGCACATTATGCCGGTAGGTTCGACACCATTTTCTTGGAACGAAACATTTGGTAGCAACACTTTCTCATCCGCTGCTTTCCCGTCTGGGGGAAACCCCATTTTTGGACAATCTACTCCTGCGCAGGGTACTATTCCTGCACAGGGGTCACACATAGCAGGACCTTGGAATTCAGGACAAGGATCTGTTCCCTCCTCCGGAATTTCATTCTGGGGTAATTCTTTCAATAGTCAATGGAACCCCAGAAAGACCACCTTGCCTCTCCCCGCAGGACTAGCATGGGGTAATCCTTCCCAAAGTCCTGCGAATACAATGCATGCCCAACACTCTATGTCCTTTTTGAGAAATCAGTTGATGATGTCTCCATAGATGAAAAATCCTTATGCTCGTCAGGGACATGGTTTCTACCAAAACCTAGACCAACAACCAAAATTTTCCTGGCAACCTGGTGCCAGTCAAACTCCAGGACCCTTTTTCCCAGGTTATCAGAAACAACCCAAACTACCATTCCTGGCGACTTTACACTTGCCATATTTGACAAGGTTGTTGAATGATCCTATTTGTCACAATCCACGTTGGCCTCCTATGCCGACGAAGTTGCCTTCGGACATTCCAAAGTTCGAGGCCAAGCCTAATGAAGATCCAGGTGATCATGTCACTACCTTTCATCTTTGGTGCTCATATAACTCATTGAAAGATGACTCCGTACAGTTGCGATTGTTTCAACGTACTCTTATTGGGAGTGCCCTGAAATGGTACATCGAGCTCGATCGCTCAAGATACTCTTCTTTTGGTGAACTGGCGATGGCCTTCCTTAACCATTTCTAGTTACCTGTGAGATATGATGCTGGCACAGAGCTGCTCGCCAATTTCGAACAGACAATAGCAGACCATATCTCTGATCATATCTGAGAGTGGAGACACCAGAAGAGTTTAATCAAAGTACTAGTCCCACCAACATTCCTGCTGGAGTGGTTCCTTAAGTCTCTGGTCCCACAGTTATCCAAAGACGTCGCGACATCCGGATTTTTCTCCGAAGAAGATGCCATCATGAGGGCTCAACAGTTTGAGCTCATCTATTCTTAGTCTAGCTTATTATACAACATCTTTCCAGATGCGCCACATTCTATATTGGATAAAGATAGATAGAGAGTTGGACCACATGCTGATGGTATTGTGGGTTCAGCACAAACCAAGCCCACTGAGCAATTGACAAAACAATTGCAACAGTTATCCATACAACACACAGCGGCCAACCAAACTACTGCTTTGGCTGCGCCCCCTACCCAAACGTCATAAGTACACACCATGCAGTCGACTAACCCAAAGGCCACCCAACAACCTGAAGGGAAGAAAAAACAACGAAAGAAAGGTAAGGGGGATAAAAAACCCACTGATAATGCTGGCAGTGACAACACAGAAAAATGGAAGTCGAGGTATCCGTGAAACTTATGCGCGGAAGACCACCCGACCCATCTTTTTCCTCGACTTGCAGAGGCTCAAAAGTTTGTCACACAGCAACAACAAGAAGTGTTGACTAATCCCTTTCAACATGGGAAAAATTTAACTCAATCCTCTACAAGCGCAGAAGGGGGTAGTCAAGAAACCTTCCCGCCTCCAAACAATCCCTCATCCACGAACATATATATGGTTAGGGGTGATGCTTTCATATCAACTAGAGCACACGACTATAGTAAACCAAGCACTTCTGAGAAGGGTAAAGAAGTTGATCTCCCATCTCTTCCTCTACAGATTGAGAAGACGTTGGGAGAAACAATGACATGCATTCCAAAGGGTGCATTTAAAAAATCTTCTCACAACCCAAATGCAAGGGCCGCCCATAATTACTCTATGGTGGAGGATTTATCACAAACCCCTTGTGCAATGTCTTCTTTGGAGGTCCTCCAAAGCTGCCCTACTCAGAGGAAAGCCTTGTTAACCACTTTGGGCTCTACTGATACTTGTAATCTAGGCACCATCATGTTAGATACAACTGACTTAAAACCTCGTCTGCCTTACCACGTCACGTTTCAAATAGTAGTGGCTCATCCCACGAAAAATTTTACTCGGAATATCTTCTGCACGATGGTCGACGAGGGCGCCTCAACATGCATTATGTCATTAGCATGATGGAAGTCCATTGGCCAGCCCGTTTTGTCTCCATCACCTACTCTCCTCACTGCTTTCAACGGTCATTCATTCTGACCACATGGCATCGTTCCTTCCTTCCCCGTTCAGTTAGGAGGGAAAACCGTGTGTGTTGAAGTAGAGGTAGTCAATGCTCCCCTCGACTATAACATCTTGTTAGGACGGAGTTGGACTTATGCTATGCAAGTTGTGGTTGCTACAGTTTTCCGAGTCTTGTTGTTTCCACATGAGGGTCGGATAGTGACCATCGATCAACTGTCTTTCTCAAGACCTGACCCAGCTTTGGGGGCATCCACGGTCTCGATGATTGATAATCCTCAACTAGGTGTCATTAACGTAGGAGTTGGTTTGTGCCCATCCTTGATGGGTACTTTCGATTTCCCACCTCCTCATGACGATATCAAATTTATATCTAATCACCACAAGGTTGAGATTTTTCAAGTTTCGTCGTTCCGCACGACTTACTTTGAGGATCCTTTGATTCTTCCTTCCCCATCAGCCACGATGGATGAGATGGGGCACTCAGGCATGTCCATGCCCTTGTCTTCCGCTGAGGTAGTGTACTCTTTATTCCAACAAGCTTCAGCTAACTGTGATCTGACTCCTGCACAAGAGTTAGATCCACTTCTAGAGCCTATTTGGGCTCAGGGTTCTCTCGCTAACGTCGATTCGTTAGACTTAGTCTTGCCTTCTGACGAAGCAGTAATCGAAGCAGTGATCGAAGCAATGACTAGTCCAGACAAACCTTGGGAAGTTCTTCATCATATATCATATTTTCTCCCAGAGTTAAGCCGAATCGAAGTAGGAGAATTGATCGTTACCATAACGGGAGATCAACCGTATCCTATCAATCTCTTAGCTACGTAGGAAATTTATGCTGAGGGAAATATGGTGACTGTCGCTGAAACTATACCCATCAACATCTCTTGAAACCCTGGCATCGTGGAGAATGTCTTCATTAGAGCGGATTCCCGAAGAGATTCAAATTTACACGGATCTTTTCAAAGAATTCCACGACGTTTTTGCCTAGTCTTATGAGGAAATGCCAGGTATTGATCTGAAAATAGTTGAACATGAAATCACAACGTATCCTGATGCCAAGCCTGTTTGACAAAAACTTCGTCTAGTCAATCCTAAGAAAGCAGCATCCATTAAGATTGAGGTTGAGAAATTTCTAAAGGGAGGTTTTATTTATCCTATCCATTTGACTCAATGGGTGTCAAATCCTGTGCCGGTCAATAAAAAACAAGGCACGATTCGTGTATGTACCGATTTCCGTGATTTAAACAAGGCATGTCCCAAAGATAATTTTCCAACACCATTCATTGACTAGATCATTGATGAATGTGTCGGCTGTGAAGCCTTTTCTTTCATGGATGGTTTTTCGGGATATAATCAACTCCAAATCAAAACCGAAGACCAACATAAAACGACATTCATTTGTCCGTGGGGTACAATCTCATATCGTAAGATGCCTTTTGGCCTTAAAAATGTTGGAGCCACATTCCAACAGGCCATGTCTTTTTCTTTTCATGACCTCAAGAATATAGTTGAGGCTTATCTAGATGATTTAGCATCACACTCTCGCAAGCGAACGGATCATCCCACACACCTTAGACTAATCTTCGAACGTTGTCGCTACTTTAGGATTCGCTTGAATCCAAACAAGTGCAACTTCTCTGTAACATCGGAATGTTTGTTAGGTTTCATCGTATCAACAATAGGGATCATCGTCGATCCTCTTAAGGTGGAGGCAATAATCCAGTTGCCCCCCCCATGCACAATCCTACAACTTCAGAGTCTATAAGGCAAGGCGAACTTCTTACGATGCTTCATCGCCAACTATGCCGAAATCACCAAGGGCTTTATGCGTTTACTAAATAAATATGTTCCTTTTTTCTGGGATGAATCCACTCAATGCTCTTTCGACGCATTAAAACACGCCCTCACAACCGCACCTCTGCTATGGCCACCTAACTATAACAAATATTTCTTATTATATCTGGTTGCCACAGAGTCAACCATTAGCATGGTTTTAGTTCAGGAAGATGATTCGTTCTCAGAATATGTGATCTATTACCTAAGCCGAGGCCTCGTAGTACTGGAACTCAATTATTCTCATATTGAAAAACTTGCGTTGGCAGTATTTCATGCTATTCAATGGTTCTGTCACTATGTTTTGTTTCACAAGACCACCATCATTGTTGTCATGAATCCATTCCAGTACATGTTGAAACGATGAGTTATAGGCAGAAAAATCAATAGATGGATAGTCATCCTCCAAGAATTTGACTTAGACTTCATTTCAGCAAAGTCCAAGAAGTCATTGGTCTTCGCAGAGCTTATTTCAGAACTTCCGGTTGAGTCAGGTGACGTTGTGCCTGAGGAATCGCCTATCCAGAGAGATATGTTTTTGATTGCATCTTCAAACCCCTGGTACAGAGATATACTTATCTATCTCTAGACTTTGAAATGCCCCACCTCTGCTTCTCATGAAAAGCGTCGGCGGATATGCCATCAGGCTAAAAATTATCTCATACTCAATGATACGTTGTATCGGAGAGGTGTAGACTGCATCTTACGTCAATGTCTCACTCATGAAGAGTCCATCATCGTGCTCAATGATTTCCATACTGGAGCTTGTGGCGGTCATTTATCTGTTTTGGCAACATCCCAAAAGATTCTACGAGTAGGTTACTTCTGGCCGACACTTATCAAAGATTGTATCGAATCGGTCAAGAAGTGCCATCCGTGCCAAATCTTTTCTCGGAAGATGAGGGCACATCACGCTCCTATGTTTCCTGTCATCACAGTTGGTCCCTTCACTAAGTGGGGGATTTATTACACTACATGCAAACCCCCGTCAGCAAGGGGGCACCGCTATATCATCGTAGATGTTGACTACTTCACTAAGTGGGTCGAAGCTATGCTAACAATTAAAGATGATGGAGAGACTGCAGCTCTCTTCTTATTCAACCAAATCATAGAAAGGTTCAGCATCCCGAGAGAGATTGTCACTGACCATGGCAGTCAATTTCAGAACCAAATGATGATCGAATTAACATCAAATCTTGGGTTATGACAGGAGAATTCATCACCTTACTACCCCCAAGCCAATGGGAAGATGAAAGTTGTAAACAAAACTCTTAAGACTATTCTACAGTGAACTATCAACTTAGCCAAGTCAAATTGGCATTTGATGTTATACTCGGCATTATGGGCTTACCGAACATCTGTTAAGACTGCAACCAGTTTCTCACCTTTTCAACTCGTTTACGAGCTGGAGGCAGTCTTGCCCATCGAATGTCAGATCCCATCTCAAAAATTGGCAGTACAATTATTGCCAGACACTTATCCGCTTGAAGAATGGTCAGTACACCTTGAGTAGCTCAATGAGCAACGTCACGATGCGGCCCTGGCCAACGAAGCTCACAAACATAAGGTTAAGTGTCAGTATGATAGGTCCGTTCATCCTCGGATTTTCTCTGAGGGTGACCTTGTCCTGGTCTATGACCAAGATAAGGACCCCCTAGGGGCAGGAAAGTTTAAACCCATGTGGTTCGGACCCTTCATCATAAAAGAGGTTTTAAAAAAAGGCGCATATCGTTTGGTTGATTTTGAAGGAAATGCTTTGGCGGAGCCTAGAAATGGGCTCTACCTCAAGAAGTATTACTCATAGACAGGTCACTGTGGGTAACTTTCTATAACATATGTATAGTCTTTGTACTAGTACTTTTTAAGTTTCTTTTAAGTGTTATGGACGTGTCATTGATGTTGTCTTTCGTCAATATGGCAGATGTCAAGTGATTCCGAGGTGTTCATTGGGTATGCAGACGGTGCTAGTTGGCACACGCGGAGGCTTGCCTCCGCAGCTTGGGTAATCTTTACACCTCAGGGCCAGTTGTTGTCTTCCAGAGGTATATGCTTAGGTGACACCACAAATAATGTCATCGAGTATAGTGCAATTATTGAGTTGCTTCATGACGCATTGTCATTGGGTATCTCCCATCTCTGGGTCTATCTCGATGCTCAACTAGTTGTGTCACAGCTAAACAGAGTATACCAGGTTCATGATCCAACTTTACACCGATGATTCCTTAGGGTACGTCTCTTAGAATGAAACTTTGATTATATTACATATTTTCATGTTCCTAGGAGATTAAACCAAATTACAGATACTCTAGCTAATCAAATTTTAGATTGGCATCTTGCACACATATGAAAGAACGTTGACATAAGCATGTAAATACATTTTTGCACACGCGATCCTTAAGACACAAAATATCAAAAAAACCATATATAACATCATAAAACAACCAGAGTACATAGATGGACACAAGCACCTAAAAAATGGGACTAATAAACGAGTCATAGGGCTTATGCCCTCAAAACATATATACAAGTAAGTGCTTGTGGCACGTCAAAAGTCTAAATAGGTTCAGGGCCTATGGGCCCTGTTATAATAGTCCACAGCATGGGCTAAACACCTAAATAATTGGACCCACGTCCGAGGTGCCCCCACGACATGAGGCTGCATGGATGGAAGCAGGTCCTCTATCTCTACCATCGGGACTGTGCGAGTGAGCGCAGTGAAGTTCCACTCAACTCGTCTAAGGACTCTCTCAGCCTCCCCGGCTGGGAGGTTCCCTGCTACTGCTGCTCCTCCGGTGACGGCAGCTGCGGCTTCTGGCTGAGGATGACACCTGTTTTGTGCATAATCGGCAGGTCACACGGGTCCCACATCTGCATACAACAAACGTTTACCCGTCAAATACACTGGCATACAAAAAAAATGATATATATCACAAAATGACATAAAAATTACATATGCAAACAAAAAAACTACAAAGGTGGAGACTTACCCATCTCCCCTCACTCCTCACCAGGAGGTACAGGTATCTCAAGATCTCTAGAAAAATCTATCCCTGCATATGGGTAGTCCTCAATCACAAGGATCTGTCATGACAGCCATGCAAAGAATGCATCATCGAAGGACTCATTGGTCCTTCCACCACCCTATCGTGGCAGTAATACTGCCCATCTACACACTGCAGGAAATGAGGCATGATGTCCTTGTACTACTTCCCGAGGGCTAAATCTCAGAACTCTCTCGAAGAAAAATGAACACAAGATCGTCCCAAACCCGAAATTCCTTTGCGTCCGTTGTCGGCAATCTGTCAATTGCCTCTTCATGCACTCTAGTAATGTAGTACTCCAGTAAAAAATCTATGCATTCAAGCACTGGATCGCACACTTCATCTGTGCGCAAGAATCCTGATGCAAGGCTGCAGAGCAGGTAATCCGCCCAATCAGTAATAATATCGCCTGCAGCGATAGGTTAGTGATCTTACTGTTAGGTACCTAGGAGCCTGCATGATCAGTCCCAACCTCACAGTGCTCGGCTATCAGTTCTGAGATCTTACTCGGTCCCTCAGGAAACGTCCTAAATTTAACTAGTTCCCCTCTCCTTGAAAGGCTAGTCAAAAAATAAATATCCTCGGTGGTGGGCACCAGTGATTGCCCCTCTAGCATAAAAGCCTCTGCATCAGGGTGCTAGTAGTCGATCAAGGCATTCAGTAGCCTTGGTTGTGCACGCATAAATGGACATAGAAATAACTTTAGTAAACCGCATTGCATCAACACAACCATGACATTCGGATCTGCCGCAACCAACTCACTGACTGCTTCATGCTCTCTTTCCCTCCACTGGACATACATCCTGCCAACACAACAAGGTTCAGGAGGGTCAACACTTGCTTTTAATTCTTTTTTTTACAAAAGGGGGGGTCCACATGAGTTGTCGAGGCGACAGTCGCGTGTACACGCAGCCTGTCCAGAGACAGCCCGCGTGTACCTAGGGCCGACTTGTTTAAGGCCGACGCCCACCCAAAAAACAAACTTAAAAACAAAATTGAAGAATTGAATAGCTAGATAAGGGAGTTTGTACTTACTTGGTCCAAGCGGAAGTTCGTTTCATCCACTGTAGCTCCCGGAATCACCGTTTTTAGCAAAGGGGGTCTTTTGGCTCCAGAGTCAATTTCCAAATCAGCAATGGTGATAATGAGCTGCCAGCTTCTATCTATAGACTTTTTGGCCTCTTTTTGTCACTTTTTTGGCCTCCCTTATCAATTTATTTATACCAAAAACCATTTTGAGTGATTCTGGAGGTATATGGGAGGGATTTGATCGGGTATTGGGACACTTTTTGGAGTTTTGAGAAAATTTTGACGGTCCATAAAATGTTTTCCAAGAATCAACTTGAGCATATAGGTTAGGTTATTACCCCAACTTTTGCATCTCGTTGTCTTTTTCCTTTGCTATAGGATCGATCCCATCAGGTTGTGACACGGAACCATCATATCTGCTTAAGAAGTGTCGCAACTTGGCGGTAGATCTTACGAGAACATGGATGCCCTAGGTAGGTCCTGGTTGCATTATGGTGTCCATGCAATCTCTAAAACACTGTAGGCTCGGGAGTCCTTATAGTCTTTCCTGAATATGAGTTTGAGCCTCATTTGCATGATTCTTCCTCGCTCTTTGTCTCACCCTCAGGACTCCCAAAAAATAAACTGGTCTCCTTTTAAGCCCTTTTTAGACCCTCTAAAGATGAAAAGATTGCCGAGCGATCTTGTGGCCTTTCATGCTCGTTAAACTGAAATTTGAAGTCACATCTGTCCGACAGTAGTTTACCCCTTTTTCGGTCTGGACGGTCAACTGTACAAACAAAGGTATACTCTATCGAATTTATGTTCTTTAGAAGAGTACTCTCATGTATAATTTTATTCCTTTTTTGGGCCTGAGGGACTAAACTTACGAAAAAGAAACCCCCACGGAGTCCATAGTTAAGCTCTTTTCAGACTCCCTAAAATTGAAAAGATTGTCGAGTGACCTTATTCTTTCACACTCATTAAATTGGTCCAGAAGAATATTCCTGACGGAGTCCATAGTTAATCTTTTTTCAGACTCCTTAAAAGTGAAAAAATAGCCGAGTGATCTTGTCCTTGTCACACTCGTTAAAATGGTTTTGAATCGATGTCCAATTGGTGCTAGTTTATCCCTTTTTCGAACCGACTAGACTATCTTCGAAAAAGCTACCCCAATGGAGTCTCCTTTTATGTTTTTTCAGACTCTCTAAAGATGAAAAACCACTGAGCTTACCTTCTCTGGGCTCGTTAAACTTACATCGAAGGATGTTACCATTGTGTGTTTTATCAACGGCATTTGCATACCTTATCCACCAACCTTGTGACAGTTTGCTTCTACGTCTTAACACCTTTGGCCACCGGAGGATTTTTCCCGAGTATTATTTTACCAGAACATCAGTCTTGTCCTTGTGTCTTGAGCTTGTATGTTTTCAATACTCGTTCCTCCATTGTAACATAATATTCCTTTATTATTTTTCCAAAGTTATCGAAAAGAACAAAAAAATCAAATATACCCCAAAAAGAGGATGGGAAAAGTATTTTCTTTATTGGAAGCATAATGAGTCTCCCTTGGATAAAGAACATCTGTCTGTTTGATCATCAGACTATGGGATGTAGTGCGATCTTAAGAAGATTTTCTCACTATATAGAGTTGTTTCCTCCACCGTTTGGTTATTCTTCCAAAAATATGGAGAGTTTGTGTTGCCTCCTGCTTCCTAGACTTATGATTAACATATATGCTGCCTGAGTCTCATCACGTGTCGTGCTATTGTCCAAGGGAAGTTTGTCGATAAGCCTGAGTCAGCCCCTCTGAAAAATGTCTCTTGTCCGCATACCCGACCATCCCGAACACCCAATCAAGTCCTTGTTTGAAATCATTGAAGCCTTCCGTCTGATCATCAAGATTATCATGTCAATGACCGAAGAACTATCGAAGACCTCTGGGTAGTGCAGTCATACACTCATATTACACTCCTACCCGAGTTTTGAAGATTTTGAAATTGTTGCTCGAGCTTTGAAGATCTCATCTCTAACCATCAGGCCGAATCAGCTTCTAGAAGATGGCTACTCTACATGTATATATTTCTGATTTCGAGATGTAGCTCCACTGTGTATTGTTCGCGGCTACTCTTTATAGTTATTCAACATGGATATATAGTGTATTTGATTGGTAGCCATGGTTCTATTTTATCCCGAGCATGGGTATGCTCGCCTCAGTGAGACATTTGTTATTTTGCAGACGAAACCTCCTGGTTCCTGATCCTTGGGCTCACTCGTTCGACACATCAGTAAAGATTGGTAATGTATTTCGGCCATCAGATGCTCTTCTGACCTCACACATTAGGGGGCATCTGTTATAACCCTAAATTGCACCACATATGCTTACCTGGCATCAGGCCAACTCATTTCCCTTCTT
>ML815434.1:5951-45623 GCA_009831015.1 Picea engelmannii | reverse complement strand
AGGTGGTCCTTTTCCATGCATTTACTGAGAAAAAGGGATTTAAATCTTGGGATGTAGGTAAAAAAGTAGTTTCTATTCGGTCAAATCTGCATGCAAAGTCTGACCCTAATTTGCTAGTCCGTAGGGTGTTTTTCCCAACAACATATAGACACATTAATCCTAATCCTAAAGGAACGACATGTTTCACCTATGTATTGCTTTCCACAAGAGCAAGGGATCATATAGACACCTTGCTCAAGGTGTCTATATGATCTCGTGCTCCTGTGGGAAACAATACATAGGTGAAATAGGTCGTTCCTTTAGGATTAGGATTTAGGAACATGCCACTGATATCAAGCACAATTACACTCGTCCCTCCACTTTGGCTGAACACTTAGAAAAGACTAAACATCACATTTGTATTGAAGAGGCCAAAATTCTTGCTAGAATAGATCACTATCACAATAGGAATTTACAGAAGCCATAGAAATTGAAAAACAACCTAACAACCTAAATAGAGATGATGGATGGAAAATTAGTCAAAATCGGATCCCAACCTTGTCCATTAAAATTGATTCTAGGCAATAAACTTGAAATATTTTAGGTTTTCAATTATATAATGAGTCGGGGCTATATTATAGCTTAAACCTATTTTTTCATATAAATATCTTGTTACTAATCAAATTTTCTTCACAACTTTTCATGATGATGAACCACGTTTATTTGGTCTAAAACATCAATTTGTAAATTGTTGGGATGAATCACCAAAATATCACCAAAATAATGTAATTCAAAATAAATATTATGAAAATCTTAATGTCTTTCTCTTTTATATTGAGAAATTATGAATTTGCATTACATAAATATGTTCCATATAAATACATAAACACACAYTCTCTCTCTATATATATATTCAATATTTGWTTTTCTTATTTATATATTTAAATGGGAAAATATATTAATATAAAATAAAATCTCAAAAATATTATAATAATTAAATTAATAATCATTATAAATATTATATAAAAACCAAACCATCCATAAAATATAAGTCTGTTTCTTTACAAATCATGAATAAAATATTTTAGATAATCAAGTTTTGTTGGCATATAATAAAGTTGTTATATATCAAAGTCTTGAAATCATATAACAACTTTAACTCTAAATATTGTAAATTTTCATTATTTAAAAAATAAAAACAAAAAATCCCAAAATAATAAAAATGCATAAAATATAAGTCTGTTTCTTTACAAATCATGAATAAAATATTTTAGATAATCAAGTTTTGTTGGCATATAATAAAGTTGTTATATATCAAAGTCTTGAAATCATATAACAACTTTAACTCTAAATATTGTAAATTTTCATTATTTAAAAAATAAAAACAAAAAATCCCAAAATAATAAAAATGCCATCGAATCTGATGTTAGCATATGTTGACACCCACTACAAGATTTTACATTTAAAGTGTCTTTAACTTTATTGGAAAAAAGCAAATGAATTCATGATTACGAGATTGGAATTGGTACCAATTTTTGAAGACCACACAATGGGAATTTTATAAAGTCAAATCTTTTATTTTTAGGAGAAAATAATTGTTTATATAAAGATCACAATGGTTGACGTTACTTGATGATATTTGGTACAACCATATTCCCCTCAACTATATTCTAACTCACATAGAAGGCACCATGGATGAATCTGGCTTCTTTTGTTGGGTACAAAATCTTTATTCCTATAATTTTAATGGTTTTATTTTTAATGATAAATAAATATTTTATTATAAGAGAATATATGTTAAAACGTTTCTATATTCCAACACAATATAGTTTTATTTTCAAAAATTATTTACATAAATATATATCTTTTTAATGAAATATCCATTCTCATTCCAACATT
Organism: Picea engelmannii; assembly: GCA_009831015.1. Taxonomy (NCBI): domain Eukaryota; kingdom Viridiplantae; phylum Streptophyta; class Pinopsida; order Pinales; family Pinaceae; genus Picea; species Picea engelmannii. The sequence goes on along the minus strand of ML815434.1, from coordinate 43,745 downwards.
TTGTAAACTTAACCGATAAACTTAATCATTTTATCTTTATTCATAATATCATGTACATATTAAAAAAAGAGACCGATAAACTTAATCATTTTATCTTTATTCATAATATCATGTACATATTAAAAAAAAAGAATACATATTATGTAGACATAAGGGTGTTATCTCACTTAAGATAAACATTTTATCTAAATGGAATTTTTTTTTAATAAAGTTAAAGGATCTGGTACAATCCAATAGTCACGGGATTTCACATAATAAGGATATATTTTTCCTCTTGTCCTTTTATCATAAGATTTGTGATAGATTCTTTTGAAATTTATGATATATATTTTTAGTTGATTTTTCTTAATATTAAAAAAAAAGTATAGACTATGTAGGTTTCACAAGCTTAAATTGTATAGAGTATGTAGGTTTTATCAGATTTAGCTAAGTCTAAAAAAAATAAGTTTTTATGAAGGGGTGATTTGTCTATATATTTATCTAAAGTAAAGTTGAATCATCTCAATTGTATAGAGTATGTAGGTTTTATCAGATTTAGCTAAGTCTAAAAAAGTAAGTTTTTCTGAACGGGTGAGTTATTTATATCTTTATCTAAAGTAAAGTTGAATCATCCCAAAATGTCAAGCGAAGGTGTGAGAGGTGAACCCAAACTAGAACTTATTTGGAGATGTTCTCCTCTAAATTGAAATCAACATCCACTAGTTCAAAGAGAGCCCTTGATCTCATTAATTAAAGGACACTTTGGAAAATTGGATCCTTATCTTCCTTGATATGGAAGAGGAAGGTGATGTATCCTCTATCAGACATAAATAAATTGAAGGAACCCTTCATTAGTGGGTGTCATAATTCTTCAATCCATAGCTTAATAGCCTTATGGCTTGGATAATGTCCCATGAACTTTGCAATAAATGTTTTCTAAGAGAAAATAAGAGCTTTCTAACTAGGAGGCTAGGTGGATATATTTACCTCTAGAATTTCAAGGTTTTCTTCATAAATTTGTTTCTCTTTTTTCTTTGAAGGATAATCATTCTTTATTACAAATGCAATAAGATTTTGAAAATCATTTGCTTTTCTAGCTAAAGTTGTCCTAAGTCTAGGGTGTTCAATTTTCTTTGAGGTGGGGATTTACATTCCCCCATGATTTACCATTGAACCCTTAGCATTCTACAACTACATATCCATGGTTGAGTGAGGGTGTTCTCCAATGATTACAAAACTCCACACTAAAATCCTATGCCCAAGGCTCTCATCACTAGAAGAGGGGAATTGCTCCATCAATGCTTAACCTAGAGTGAGGGTGATGGAATCTCATAGATTTGATCCTAGAGTCTTAGATTAAAATTCACTTCCCCTTTGCAAACAATTATTTCTTCTCTAATAGGATGGATCTGGAAATCACTTAAAGGATAGATCCTAGTAAGTAATTGGAGAATCATGGTTAATCACAAGATGCTCCTACCATCATTAGCGGCTTGAGGGGATTTAAAGCCTCAAAATTGGTTAGCATTAGCTTATGAATTTGTCTTTATGTGTCAGAGGAGGAAGCTAGTTCTTCTTGAATTTTTCCTCTCATAGAGTATTTGAAAACTTACTAGGTGGTGTGTCCTCTTTTTATGCTCTCTCAAGTTATCACATGATATGATTCATTACCTCAAATATTTTTCTTGTAATATTAGATTCTACATACCCTATAGCATGGCTAGCTATCACCAAAATGAGAATGTGTTGACTAGGCATGGGAAGGGCCAAGTGGCACGATGCTCATATTGTAAAGGGGGCACCCCAAAAATCTAATATCCATTATAGATGTTCCATTTCCATAGAAATATTTCATGCTTGTAGGGTAATAACATGGTAGATTTTATTTCCTATTTAGATACCTTCATACTTTGAATTTTTTTGTTCATTATGAATAATAGAGGTGTGTTCCTCTCTTCATGAGAGTTTACTCAATTTTGAAGGAAGTTATTGCATGCCCCTAGACCTAACTCCTTATGCAACCTTTTATCTTAGTACTAGATTATTCAAGTGTGTAAGAAGAGATACATGGAACTTGTCAACTTTTAGAGGAACACTCGAGATCAGGTCTCTTATGTAGTCCAAACCTCAAGTTATACTCAAAATACATGTTCAATACAATGTATTCCTCATTTTTCTTAACTAAAAAGTCCTACTTTCTCATCTCTCCTCGTACACCTCAAATATTAAGAGAGACCTCTCTTCCCATCTTTACTCGTATAACTCCCTCTAAGTTCAATCTAATATATGTCAATTGGGTCTAGTTCAGGTGGTTGAGAGGAAGAATTGTTATCCTCCCTACTTGGGTTCAAATATTTCATGTGCAATTTTTTCTCTTCGTTTACCTAATAATTAATTAATGAGAGTAATTTTTCCCACATTATATTTGTATAACATGGTTTAACCTAATAATTAATTAATTAGTAGAGTGTTTTCTTTTATAGGAGAGAGGTGTAAGTTGAATTATCTCTTCCCTACATTAAAGTAGTTGTATTTACCATGCTAGTGCTAAGTTATGGTTGATAGCTTGTTATTAATGTTGATAAATAGGCAGTTGTATTTACCATGTTAAGATTTTATTGATTAAGATGTGTTTAATTTTGAGTACTTGATACCTTTTCATTCAGTAATAGTTTTTAAGGAAATATTATAACGTGTTGATTTTTATCTTTAGTATTTCAGTGAATGAAAATAATTAGAAATTATAGATATATTTCATTATGGATGTTATTATGTTGTTTTCAGTGTAGAGATGTCAATTTTCACATGCAACTCTATGTGACTAGTTTCAGATCTGAAAATTGTTTCCTAGTGATATAATAGTAAAACACTAACTATTATAACTGAACAACTTTACACTGAAATTATCAACTGAAAAGATATGCAGTGGAAACACAAAGATCAAAGATGAATCATCAATACACATGAGACACAGTTTCAGTTCTATAATCTTGTTATCATCAAAAATCCTGATGGAAAAACCATCCCTCCCATCCAATACAATATCACCAAAAATTTCAGGACAACCTTGTCATCTTAAATTCAACAAAACTTAGAACACCCTTCTTCTCCAATACACAAATCAGAAAATGAAACCTCAACAATATCTAGAAATCTCCTCTACACAAGGATCTACCATAGACCACCTATATGACCTCTTGACATCACCTGTCAGCCTGCATGGATTTGTATCTGCCCAAAAACTCAGATACATGATTCACCAACTAGAAACCCACAGACATACATTATTTCCTCCACTACAAAGCATGTATACCCTATATGAGATTTTTCATTCTACAATCCGCATGTATATACGCTTCATCCTCCTGCAAATTTAGTATGGTGCAAAAAATTCACTCACACGTGTGACCTTCTTCGCTCCTCTCTCTTGGGCAAATTCGCCACCTTTCAGACTTCTCCTTTGTTGAGATCACCAATCCTCCTATCACAAGTGCATACTTAGTTATTCTAGCTCCATCATATCTCCACATACTCTACATGATGTGAAACGTCACAATGACTTCTCTCCTTTATATCAATCCCTAGTGGTCACCATATAATCCCATCCACATGTCAACATCAAATTAGTATTTCCTTGTGGGTGTGAATCCTCAACACAAGCCCACAAATCCCCTAACCATACCCATGAATCCCTACTCAAATCCAAGGGGGTTTTCACCAAACCGAAAGCATGATGTGGTGCCCATGATGATTCCCACATGCCAAAAACCTAGGGTTATGTGAGAATACCTACTTGAACCTACAAAAATCAACACTCCCTATTATCAAGGAAGGTATTCTCACCACAGTCCACAAGTGGGAATGCCTCTTGATGCTACTAAAGCATCAACACTCCATCTTAGTGAGGGAGGCATTCCATCATCCATAATCACCTAGAAGTAGCTTTGTCTCTCGTACTAGATAATCTACCACAAGTTCTTTCCAATATGTGTGATTGGATGCTCCCTCTATCATCAAATCAAATATTTCTCTCCAATCTTCCTGACTAGTTGCATCCTTGGTCAATGAAGTACATCCTACTCTTTGGCATGATCTCATCCTGGAATAAATCCCTCTCCTAGAAGCCTCTTTCCCATGAACCCCTTTTTCTGGTCATCTCAATCCATGACACCATATTGACAGTATTGGAAGATGTCTCTCTCCCATCTAGACCTGAAGGTTTTCTCCCACCGAGCAATTGACTCTCCCTCTGAGCCTCCTGAATCCCTCTGAAGTCAAATTCCCTCTGAGCCTCCTGACTCCCTCTGAAGTCAAACTCCCTTTAAGCCTCTTGAATCCCTCTAAGTTTCCTAACTCCATCTAAGTCCACACAACCTTTGGAGCTACCTTCTCCCTATCCACTATCCTCTGCATAGTCCTAGGAGGTTGCTCCTTCCTACTAGATAATGAGGGATGAATCCTTGTGAACTATGGATCTCTTTGCATTGGTACTACTATCAGGGCCACCTACCACACCAATCATGGAGGTAATTTCTCCCTCTGTACATGTGTTGTTGGTGGGGCCACTTGCCTCACCACTAGTGGAGCTACCTTCTCCTCCTCACTTGTCTCTCTTCTCCTGTTGGTCACAACACGCATAGGTTGGATCTCTCTAACTCCAAGAACCACTATTGATCTGAAGCTATATCCTCTGGGCATAAAAAAAACTATCTATCTCAAAAAATATGTGGTACTCCTTTCTCTCAATCTCCAAGACTGAGAGAACACTCGTCCTGAGTTATGGAACCCATAACACATTCGAAACCCTCAATACCTCTCTTGACTCAAATCAAAATGATACCATACCAGATCCTTGTACTGCATGCTTGACTCCCATGCCAAGATCCGCACACAAGTCTGAGTCATTCTCTATGAATGTATCAAACAACTCTCTAGCACTTATCATATGGAAAGATCCTCCACTATCCACCAACTAATTCCCCCTGATAGAGATTGTACCTGAAAGGGAGGAGACCAACAAGATCTCCCTTTAGAACCTATCTGCAACTCATCAACCATTGTCTTTTATTTCTTCTTCCTTCTTCTCCTTCCCCTCTAATGTGGACACTATGAAGCAAAATGACCATAGTAATGACACTCAAACTATTTTTATCCTCTATGGACACTAACCGAGTCTCCTCCTAAATACAATAAGTCCATATTCTCTAAAACCCTGGAAAAATCTCTCGTGCACAGATCAACTGCACAAAAAATTCCCGAAACCTAGGAAGACAAACTCAACATCCAATAACATGTATCCATACTAGAACAACACTGCATAATCCTAATCCTCAATCCTTGAGGCCGAGAACACATTCTTAGCACCCATAACACATTTTCCACTCACAACACACCCCATGACTCCATCTGGAATACCACTGCTCCAAATGCTTGTACTACATGCATGGTCTTCCTACCAAGCTTCTCATACATACTTGAGTTAGACAATGTGAAGCTCACGAACAAATATTGTACCCTATTCATGTGTTGGTGGCTCTCACTCGATAAGAACCATGCAATATTCCAAGGAAAGCATCTTTCTTCCCCAAGTCATGACCAACCATTGAAATTATACCCAAGTCCATCATCCAAGTCACCAAAAAATTCTTTATGTATACACATGATACCACTGATCTGGTTTCCTCATATGAACAGTCCCAATATTTATGTTATAACCCTAAATTGCACCACACATGCTTACCTGGCATTAGGCCAACTCATATCCCTTCTTTTCCAAAACTTTGCTGAACAACTCTTTGAAACTCCTCTTGTGTAAAGGCCCAGGCGCCCTAACCCATTATTGCATGCGTGTACATGCTGGCTGACTCACAACAGCTCGCATGTACCTACAAAAGCACGAAAAAAGGAAAGTTGTCGACGGAACAAAAAGCTATGGGTGAGTTAACTAAAACTCTTGACCATGCATGGCCAAGGGTTCATCCAAAAACCTAGCTCCTTCTAGCCTATAAAAGAAGGGGTAGGGGTACCATTTGGAAGAGGAAAAAATATAACAAAGAAAATCTTCCCATTTACGTATTCCATTGTCCCAACCCTTTAGCCTTTCCTCATGCCAAAGGAGATTTAAAGCAAAGCAGTTGAAGGACAGAAGAAGAGGAGCCTAGGATCAGGTTCAAGGAGCGGTGGCCGGTCTCAACTTTTGTAAGTTGACTCACTTTAAGTAATAAAGAGAATGCTTTTCCCGTCCCAATTCATGAACTTTCTATGGTTTTATTAGTTTATGTTTGATTTCTAACCCGTGAGTATAGAAGTAGCATGCATGCATAGTTGTTGCTTGTCTTGAGTGCGGGTCATCTTTGGAAGGAGCATTGCGAACAAGTAATCAAGCACAATGGAGGATCGACATCGAACACTGGTAATAAGGTAGGTGGTCCTTTCCATGCATTTACTGAGAAAAGGGGACTTAAATCTAGGGATGTAGGTAGAAAGTAGTTTATATTCGGTCAAATCTGCATGCAAAGTCTGAACTCTATTTGCTAGTCCGTAGGGTATTTTTCCCAACAATAGAATTGGTGACCATACTGGGGAGAATACTCTTTAGGGTTCCTGGAATTATTTAAGTTTTTGGGTAGTTTAAAGACTAGTTTTTTTTTTTTTTTCTCCTTGCCTGTCTTTTCTTTTCATTTCTGTAAGGTCTGAGCTAGCAGGGAGTCTGGTTTCCCATACCAGCTTTCCCTGACTTTTTCTTGACTGTGTTTTTTGGGACACATAGAGGTACACGCGGCCTGCATTAGGCCTGAACGTGTGTACCTGCGCCCTATCCTTTTACAGCCCACGTGTGAACGCTAGCTGTAGAGATAGTAGTAGCGTGTAGGAGTTCAAAGAACCTTAGAGGCAATCCTCCTCTTCCCTGTCAGAATCACACATTCTCAGGGGGTTTTCTGGAATTTTGTCTGGGTCTTGGTTGCTAACAGTCCTATCTCAAATTGTTTTTGCCTTATTATTATTTCCTTGCATTATTTGTTTTTCTGTTAGAAAGAGTATCCAAGCCTTCAAGGGATCCTGGTTATCTATACCAGAGGTCTCTTCCTGGTCTGGTCTGTCTGTTTTCATATTTTTCCTTAGAGTTTAGATATACACACAGCCTGTACAAGGTCAGCCCGCGTGTACACACCCTCTGTCTCTGTTCAACACGCATTTGCACGCGTGTTGTTTGAGTGACAGTCACATGCTGGTACATGCTACTTTTTGTTCAGGGTGGGGTAGTCATCCCCTCTTTTGATAAGAAGTATTCCTCTCAAGTGTTTGAATCTATGGTGGAACAGTCAGTAGCTTAGGATTCATCTTACCCTTAACCTACTTTTTCTCTGTTAAAAGTTGACAGGAAAATATATATATAAAAAAAAAATAAAAATTATGGTTTTTAGACAAGCGTGAGAGTCATTGTTTTTACAATTTCCATTGTGTAATTCTTTAATATGACTCTTTGCGATCTGCACTTTAAGCCAGAATTGTTTTTCTTGGTTTTTGCTTGTCGGTATTTTCCCTTTCTTGCTTTACTAGCACTTAAATAATAAAAAAAAAATCTCTTTTCATTTTCTTCTTTGGTTGAAAAGTGTGTTTCTGCATCATTAACTAGGGAAAAGTCTTTTATTTTGTAAGTTTTTACAGTTAAATTAGATCAAAAGTAGCTCGTGGTCGAGTGAAATTCCTTTGAGTTTGCTGTCCAAAATCCTAGAAAAATTAAAAATCTTTCTTTGTGAAAAGTTGTTGAAATTTGGCATTCAGTAAAAGTTTTGTTTCCAGCTTTTTTATTCATTTTTTACTTTCGTCTTTTACACATCATTAGTTTCACCCTCATACCCCTTGACATAATACAAATCCATAAAAGAAATGCTAATTTTAAAATCTACTAGACTTTTATGTTTGTAAGGTTCACAAACTAGTTCAGGACTAGGGCCTTGGATTAGGTTGGAGAGGACACTCTTCAAGGCCATTTAAAACCAAACATTGGAGTCTAATATAGGGAGTGTCTAAGTCTAGTTTTGTGGAAGTTATCCGGGACCCCCCTCTAACACAGGAGATAAACACGAGGTCGCGTGCGGAAAGGTAGCGGAGATAACCCCTCCAAAGTCGGACCAATCATAGTGGAGAACACATATAGAGGGCTTGTTTTGGGATTCCGTCGTTTACATTTTCCATGAGGCTTCGTGGGTCTCGAATCCATTCGAGGTCCTTATTTTTATTCCGGACCATTTGCTCTCGATACCCTTGACAGGTTTCAAGCTCGATACCCTGCTCATTGTGGTCTACCCGACTTTCAACTGTACCCGCCTGGTGACTCTTCGCGTGCTGGAAACCTAGTTGCCAATCTTTTTAGGGACATACACAKGTGACTGCGAGGGTATACCGTGGTACCTAGGAYAGACATTGGGCCATGCTTTGCAGATTATACCGGAAGGGTKCTTCCGTGTTCGAGTTGCACTTGCACTGATAAGTTGCTCYAGTGTTGGTTGTTGTAACTRTTCTTCCAAATAGCTTAGTGATTACTTGTCTTATCTCTTAGGGGCTTCTTTTTAGTGTGTGTTAATTTTGAACGTTTAGACTACCTTAGCATGTCTTGGATCTTCTCACACAGTGGAGGATCCCGAGCTCCGCCGGTCACGAAGGCTTCTTGGCCTGCCGCCGATTACACTATCGATCGGGTTACAAACCATTGTGCCCAAACAACCCCCAGAGGAATCAACCGTTTTGAACCTTGAAGCAACCTCTCTTGGCTTAGTTGAAACCCCAACCACTGATATCTTGGCATCGTTTATTGTACCAATCCAATTTCACGAATGCTATATAGTGCCTCACACAGCAATGGAAACAAATGTTGTTACTTCTTTGGGGAATTCTTCAATTCCCACCACAGTTGTCACCACAGGAGAGTCATCTCCTAACCTACCATCATCGGTCCGAGCCACCATGGTCTCAGCCGCAACTACGTCGCATAGTGGACCGAACCCATCTATGGCGGCGACCACAACCCCCTTCACACCTAGTGCGATAGGCCCTCCGTTCTCATACGGTATGCCTAGTTCGGGTACAAGTCCTGTACTAACCTACTCCACTTTACAGACTTTGGGTCTGGGGGCAGGGAGCTCTAGCGCTCCTCTACAAGGTCACCTTGGGGGCACTCTTGTCCCTTTTAACATTTTTCCTTATGTAGGAGGTCATATCTCTCGTTCGTCCCCTTCGCTTGGTGGTCCGCATCAACAATCAGTCGGGCAACCTACACACAATAGTTTATTTGGAACGGGGATTCAGGGACCACCTTCGCACAGTATGCCAGTAGGTTCGACATTGTTTTCTTGGAATGGAACGTTTGGTAACAATGCTTTCTTTTCAGCCATTTTCCTGACTGGGGGCAACCCCATTTTTGGACAGTCTACTCCTACGCAGGGTACTATTCCTGCACAGGGGGCACACATAGCAGGACCTTGGAATTCAGGACAAGGATCCGTTCCCTCCTCCGGAATGTCGTTCTGGGGTAATTCTTTCCACAGTTAATGGAACCCCGGACAGACTACTAGGCCTTTCCCCGCACGACCAGCATGGGGTAATCCTTCCCAAATTCCTTTGAATACAATGCATGGCCAACACTCTATGTCCTTTTTGGGAAATCAGTCGATGATGTCTCCACAGATGAAAAATCCTTACGCTGGTCAGGGCCATGGTTTCTACTAGAATCTGAGCCAGCAGCCAAACTTTTCCTGGAAACCTAGTGCCAGTCAAACTCCAAGACCCTTTTTCCCAGGTTATCAGCAGCAACCCAAACTACCATTCCTGGCGACTTTACACTTGCCAGATTTGAGAAGGTTGTGTAATGATCATATTTGTCATGATCCACGTTGGCCTCCTATGCCGACGAAGTTTCCTTCGGACATTCCAAAGTTCGAGGCCAAGCCTAATGAAGATCCAAGTGATCATGTGACTACCTTTCATCTTTGGTGCTCATCTAACTCATTGAAAGATGACTCTGTACAATTGTGATTATTTCAACGTACTCTTATTGGGAGTATCGTGAAATGGTACACCGAGCTGGATCGCTCAAGATACTCTTCTTTTGGCGAACTGGCGATGGCCTTCCTTATCCATATCTAGTTACCTGTGAGATACGACACTAGCACAGAGCTTCTTGCCAATTTCGAACAGAAAATAGCAGACCATATCTCTGATCATATCCGAGAGTGGAGACGTCAGAAGAGTTTAATCAAAGTACCAGTCCCACCATCATTCCTACTTGAGTGGTTCCTTAAGTCTTTGGTCCCACAGTTATCCAAAGACGTTGCGACATCTGGATTTTTCTCCGAAGAAGATGCCATCATGAGGGCTCAACAGTTTGAGCTCATCTATTCTCAGTCTGGTTTATTATTCAACATCTTGCCAGATGCGCCATGTTCGATACTAGATAAAACTAGATAGAGAGTTGGGCCACATGACGACGGTATTGTTGGTTCAACACAAACCAAGCCCACTGAGCAATTGACAAAATAGTTGCAACAGTTATCCATACAACACACAACGGCTAGCCAAACCACTGCTTTGGCTTCTCCCCCTACCCAAACGTCGGAAGTACACACCATCCAGTTGACTAACCCAAAGGCCACCCACCAGCCTGAAGTCAAGAAAAAACAACGAAAGAAGGGTAAGGGGGATAAAAAACCCACTGATAATGCTGGCGGGGACACCACGAAAAAACAGAAGGTGAAGTATCCATGCAACTTGTGCATGAAATACCACCCGACCCATCTTTTTCCTCGACTTGCAGAGGCCCAAAAGTTTGTCACACATCAACAACAAGCAGTGTTGACTAATCCCTTTCAACATGGGAAAAATCTAAGTCAAACCTCTACAAGCACAAAAGGGGGCAGCCAAGAAACCTTCCCACCTCCAAACAATCCCTCATCCGGGAACGTATATATGGTTAGGGGTGATGCTTTCATATCAACTAGAGCTCACGATTATAGTAAACCAAGCGCTTTTGAGAAGGGTAAAGTAGTTGATCTCCCATCTCTTCCTCTACAGATTGAGAAGACATTGGGAGAAACAATGACATGCATTTCAAAAGGTGCATTTAAAAAGGCTTCTCACAACCCAAACACAAGGGCCACCCAGAATTACTCTGTGGTGGAGGATTTATCACAAACCCCTTGTGTGATGTCTGCTTTGGAGGTCCTCCAAAGCTGCCCTGCTCAAAGGAAAGCCTTGTTAACTGCTTTGGGCTCTACTGAGACTTGTAATCTAGGCACCATAATGTTAGATACAGCCGACTTAAAACCTCGTCTTCCTTACCATGTAGCATTTCAGATAGTAGTGGCTCATCCCATGAAAACGTTTACAAGGAATATTTTCTGCAGGGTAGTGGATGAGGGTGCCTCAACATGCGTTATGTTGTTATCTTGTTGGAAGGCCATCGGCCAGCCCATTTTGTCTCTATCACCTACTCTCCTCACTGCTTTCGACGGTCGTTCATTCCGACCACATAGAATCGTTCCTTCTTTCCCTGTGTAGTTAGGAGGGAAAACCATGTGTGTCAAAGTAGAGGTATTCGATGCTCCCCTATACTATAACCTCTTTTTAGGATGGAGTTGGACTTATGCTATGCAAGCTGTGGTTCCTATAGTTTTTCGTGTCTTGCTTTTTCCACACGAAGGTCGGATAGTGACCATCGATCAATTGTTTTTCTCCAGACCCGACCCAGCTTTGGGGGCATCCATGGTCCCGATGATTGATAATCCTCAACCAGGTGTCGTTAACGTAGGAGTTGGTTTGTGCCCATCCTTGATGGGTACCTTTGATTACCCACCTCCTCACGATGATATCAAATTTATATATAATCACCATAAGGTTGAGATTTTTCAAGTTTCGTCGTTCCGCACGACTTACTTTGAGGATCCTTGGATTCTTCCTTCCCCATCAGCCATGATGGATGAGACAGGGCACCCAGGCATGTCCATGCCCTTGTCGGCCGCTGAGGTAGCGTACTCTTTAGGCCAGCAAGCTTCAGCTAACCCTGATACGACTCCTGCACAAGAGTTAGATCCACTTCTAGAGCCTATTTGGGCTCAGGGTTCTCTCGCTAACGTCGATTTGTTAGACCTAGTCTTGCGTTATGATGAAGCAGTAATCGAAGAAATGACTAGTCCAAACAAACCTTGGGAAGATCTTCATCATAGATCATATTTTCTCCCAGAATTAAGCCGAATCGAAGCAGGAGAATTCACCATTACTATAACGGGAGATCAGTCGTTTCCTATTAATCTCTTAGCTACGCAAGAAATTTATGCTGAGGGCAATATGGCGACTATCGTTGAAACTATACCGATCAATATCTCCCGAACCCCTCGCGTCATAGACAATGTTTTCATCGGAGCATACAGCTCCCCCAAGGAGATGTCAGGCATCGACCCACAAAGAGTCTGTCATGAGATAACTTTGTTGTTTTTCAAGCTCACTTTGATATCCGAAAGCAACATCCGGAGAGACTGCATTTATGATTTTCAATCTCGTCTGGATTAACTGAGAAAAGTAACCATTATGGAGTCTTCTTCAAGCCCTTTTCAGGCTCCTTAAAGATGAAAAGATTGTCGAGTGACCTTGTTTCTTTAGACTCGTTAAATTGGTCCAGAAGAACGTTCCTTAAACGAGTCTCCTTTTAAGCCCTTTTCAGAACTTCTAAACATGAAAAGATTTCCGAGCGATCTTGTGGCCTTTCACGGTCATTAAACTGAAATTTGAAGTCACATCTGTTCGGCTGTAGTTTACCCATTTTTTCGGTCCGGACGGTCAATTGTACGAACAAAGTTATACTCTATCGAATTTACGTTCTTTAGAAGAGTACTCTCAGGTATAATTTTTTCCCTTTTTCGAGCCTGAGGGACTAAACTTACGAAAAAGAAACCCCCATGGAGTCCATAGTTAAGCTCTTTTCAGACTCCCTAAAATTGAAAAAATCGTCGAGTGACCTTATTATTTCACACTCGTTAAATTGGTCCAGAAGAATATTCCTAACGGAGTCCATAGTTAAGATTTTTTTAGACTCCTTAAAAGTGAAAAAATAGTCGAGTGATCTTGTCCTTGTCACACTTGTTAAAATGGTTTTGAATCGACGTCTAATCGGTGCTAGTTTATCCCTTTTTCGAACTGACTAGACTATCTTCGAAAAAGGTACCCCAATGGAGTCTCCTTTTATGTTTTTTCAGACTCTCTAAATATGAAAAACCACCAACCTTACCTTCTTTTGGGCTCGTTAAACTTACATCGAAGGACGTTACCATTGTGTGTTTTATTAACCGCATTTGCATACCTTATACACCAACCTTGTGATAGTTTGCTTCTGCATCTTAACACCTTTGGCCGCTGGAGGATTTTTCTCGAGTATCATTTTACCAGAACATCAGTCTTGTCCTTGTGCCTTGAGCTTGTATGTTTGCAATACTCGTTCCTCCATTATAACGTAATATTCCTTTATTCTTTTTCCAAAATTGTTGAAAAGAACAAAAAAAATCAAATATACCCCAAAAAGAGGATGGGAAAAGTATTTTCTTTATTGGCAGCATAATGAGTCGCCCTTGGATAAAGCACATCTGTCCGTTTGACCATCAGACTATGGGATGTAGTACGACCTTAGGAAGATTTTCTCTCTATATAGAGTTGTGTCCTCCACCGTTTGGTTATCCTTCCAAACATATGGAGAGTTTGCGTTGCCTCCTACTTCGTAGACTTATGATTAACATATATGTTGCCCGAGTCTCATCACGTGTCATGTTATTGTCCAAGGGAAGTTTTTCACGAAGCCTGAGTCATCCCCTCTGCAAAATGTCTCTTGTCCGCATACCTGGCCATCCCGAACATCCAATCAAGTCCTTGTTCAAAATCATTGAAGCCTTCAGTCTGATCATCAATATTATCACGTCAATGATCGACGAGCCGTCGAAGACCTCTGGGTAGTGCAGTCGTACACTCATATTACACTCCTACCTGAGTTTTGAAGATTTTGAAATTGTTTCTCAAGCTTTGAAGATCTCATCTCTAGCCATCAGGCTGAATCAACTTCTGGAAGATGGATACTCTACATGTATATCTTTCTGATTTCGAGATGTAGCTCCACTGTGTATTGTTTGCGGCTACTCTTTATAGTTATTTAACATGGATCTACAATGTATTTGATTGGTAGCCATGGTTCTATTTTATCCCGAGCATGGGTACGCCCGCCTCGGTGAGACATTTGTTATTTTGCAGACGACACCTCTTGGTTCCTGATCCTTGGGCTCAATTGTTCAGCACATCAGTAAAGATTAGTAATGTATTTCGACCATCATATGCTCTTCTGACCTCACACATTAGGGGGCATCTGTTATAACCCTAAATTGCACCACACATTCTTACCTGGCATTAGGCCAACTCATATCCCTTCTTTTCCAAAACTCTGTTGAACAACTCTTTGAAAATCCTCTTGTGTAAAGGCCCACGTGCCCTAACCCATTACTGCACGCATGTACACGCTGGTTGACTCATAACATCCTGCATGTACCTACAAAAGCATGAAAAAAGGAAAGTTTTCGATGGAACAAAAAGCTATGGGTGAGTTAATTGAAACTCCCAGCCATGCACGGCTGAGGGTTCGTCCAAAAACCTAGCTCCTTATAGCCTATAAAAGAAGGGGTAGGGGTACCATTTGGAAGAGGAAAAAATATAGCAAAGAAACTCTGCCCATTTACATATTCCATTGTCCCAACCCTTTATCCTTTCCTCATGCCAAAGGAGATTTAAAGAAAAGCAGTTGAAGGACAGAAGAAGAGGAGCCCAGGATCAGGTTCAAGGAGTGGTGGCCAGTCTCAACTTTTGTAACTTGACTCACTTTAAGTAATAAAGAGAATGTTTTTCCTGTCCCAATTCATGAACTTTCTATGGTTTGATTAGTTTATGTTTGATTTCTAACCTGTGAGTATAGAAGTAGCATGCATGCATAGTTGTTGCTTGTCTTGAGTGCAGGTCATCTTTGGAAGGAGTATTGCGAACAAGTAATCAAGCACAATGGAGGATTCACATCGAACTCCGGTAATAAGGTAGGTGGTCCTTTCCATTCATTTACTGAGAAAAGGGGATTTAAATCTAGGGATGTAGGTAGAAAGTAGTTTCTATTCGGTCAAATCTGCATGCAAAGTTTGAACTCTATTTGCGTTTGTTTTTCCCAACAACACTCTGTTTGGAGACTCAATGTTGTCCACTCTAGACCACCGCAACTCATCTCTGCAAGTTTCCTCATCCTCCCGGGTCAAATACCTCATACATCATCATACCCCAACAATGTGAAAATCTCCATCCCAATGAAGAATCTATCTCATCAACCTGTGATACATATGAAACCATATTTTCTATGCCAAAGCACTCTAGCTATAACCTTCACAACTCACCATGAAAAGTCATTGGAAGTCAAACCACAAGTTTGGAAATATGTCACACAACATACTGCTATGATTCGAGCTCTCTGTCAATCCACCAGAATTCCCAACTAGCCACACCATCGAGTTACAATATCCCACAAATCGTCATCTAGACGGTCTACTCCATGTCTCATACCAAAGACCACTATTTCCACCTACAACCGTCATTATAGCTCCTTCTCAGATCTATCACTTGTGACCTACCTAGAACAAGAACAAAAACAACACTCCTCCAGTGTTGTAGCCAAAGATGTGTCTAAAGATGATCCCCTTCTTTTCAAATCCCAAGCTTTGATACCATGTCAATTTTCACATGGAGCTCTATGTGACTAATTTCAGATCTGAAAATTTCTTCCTAGATATCTAATAGTAAAACCCTAATTGTTATCATTGAACAACCTTACATTGAAATTATTGAATGAAAACATATGTAGAGGAAACATGAATATCATAGATGAATCATCAATACACATGAGAAAAAATTTTAGCTATGTAATATTGTTATCATCAAAAATCTTGAGGGAAAAACAAGCCCTCCCAGCCAATAAAATATCACCAAAAATCCAAGGACAACCTTGTGCTCTAAAAGTCACAAAAATTAACAACACCCTTGTTCTCCAATATAGAAATCAGAAAATAAAACCTTATCAATATCTGGAAATATCCTATGCACATGAATCTACTATAGACCACCTGTACAACTTGTTGACGTCATATGTCATCCTATACAGATCTGTACCTACCCAAAAACTCATATATGTGATTCACCAACTGGAAACCCACAAACATACGTTGTTTTCTCCACTGCAAATCGTGTGTACCCTATACACAATTTGTCCTTCTGCAACCCACATATATACATGCTTTGTCCTCCTACAAATTGTGTATGGTACAAAAAATTCACTCACACATGCGACCTTCTTCGTTCCTCTCTCTTGGGCCAGATTCACCACCTTGCAGACTTCTCCTTTGCTGAGATCACTAATCCTCCTAGCACAAGTGTAGACTCACTTATGCTATCTCCATCATGTCTCCACCCACTTTACATCATGTGCAATGTCACAATGACTTCTCTCTTTTATATACAATCCTTAGGGGTCACCATAGAAGCACCTCCATAAGTCAACATCAAATTAGTCTTTCCTTTTGGGTGTGAATCCCCAACACAAGCCCACAAATATCGTCACCAAACCCATGAAGCCCCTACTCAAATCCAAGGGGGTTTTCACCAAACATAAAGTGTGATGTGGTGCCCAATATGATTCCCACATGCCCAACAGCTAGGTTCATGTGAGAATACTTGCTCGAAGCTATAAAAATCAACAAGAGAGACAACATAAAGTAATGGAAAATATAGTCCCTTTTAAGATGCGAGTTTGGTATTTTAGTTAAGGATATATATTTATGTGTAAACGGGTTTTTCTTCTAACCCTCTATGCTTATATATTTTAAAAATATTATTATGCAATCTATCAAAATGATGATAAAATTAATAATAGTGGTCATTTTATTAAATACCCTGGTTTAGTATTTTGGTTAGGGATCCATTTCCATGTGGTACGTGTTGAGGAAAAGATATGAATTATATTACTCAATCATTTTCGAATCTTTCTTGGCTAGAAAAAGATAGTCGGGAATGTCACCCTATGTTTTATAGCCTCAAAAATATTTTCCCAATCCACAAGTATTAATTACAAGGGTTTAGGCTGATTTATTAATGAAAAGAATGATGCAAAATAACATAAAAATTTTATATCAGTTTTTGAAAAATATTCAGATTACAGAAAGTAAATATGGAGATCAAAAAGAAAAAGTAACCAAGTCACAAATACACATAGATGAGACAGAATAGCAAGCTTCTTTATTTCATTCCAAGATATCTAAAGTGTTTTTTTATTTACAAAACACCTGTGAGGGCATGGACCAAAGTCTAATTTAGATATACCCAATGAACACCATACAAAAGGACTCTAACAAGAAGTAAAAACTAAAATTTATAATCTGGATCAACTTGCCACAGACTGTTGCCAATTTGACTCTGCAAAATTTCCTTTATCAGCTATGAAACTCAATCCATAAACATACAAGAATACACAAACTATCAAGGATGGATCAACACCTCTAAAACAAGCATCTAAATGATTTGGTTCAATTTTGAACCTTGCAGTCTACAATAGGACCCTGTTGTCAAAAAGAGAATTAGGCTTTGAATAAACTCAAGAGTGAATGAAAACTGAACTATCTCATAAAATCAAAAGAGAAAACCTTAGTCATGCTTTGTCCTTCTATTCTCCCTTTGTTTCTTCTTCTCATTTAGCTTTTATGCCTTCAAAATAAGTTGAAGTAGTTCAACCACTTTCTTTAGTTAAGTTAGTTTGAATTAACTAATTTAGTTTAGGAGAAATGATAATAATAATAATAATTAAGGTTCTTTAATTAATAATAACTACGTAGGTGGGACCCCTTGTGACTCCCTTCTTTTATTCTTTTCAAGTTATAAAATAAAACACAAATGGATAATAATTTCAACACATACCACCCTTGTAACTCCCTTACATACCTTCAAAATTGAATCTTTAAATATCAGACATAATTTAAATCACATCCAAAAATATATAAATATCCACATAATCCATATTATCAAAAAACGAGCTTGCTGTCCAAAATTTCTGCAGACCATTGTCTTCATCAATTCAATCATAAAAGCACATAAATTAAAAGCCATACTTGCCACTCTGAGAGGAAAAATTTATTTTACCACTGTTGTCCACCTTTGATTTCCCGGAATTAGCCTGTGTTTTATTTGAACCTTGAGGTTGTATTTCACTAATTACATGAGAAGAATCATCCTTCAAATACATGCGGGAGGAAACAGATTATGAAGAGTCACTGGAGGGAGAGGAAGGGGAGGCAACAAATTTTCCTTTATCTTGCACATGGGGGACATCAATTTTAAGTCCTTACTAGCATGTGAGGATTGAATAGGTGAATAAACACGAGAAATATGAACATTAGGATTTACAAGTGGTGGAGGAGGTAATGAAAAATTGCGCCAACCATGATGGTGAGATACAGTCGAGTTGACAATCTCTTTCCATCCATCATTTGCAGGGACTTCTAGTTGCAAGGACACATGAGGAGCCATCGAAATACCAGGGATTTTCTCAGGCTAGAAGGGAGGTCTCTCTGGTCAAGGTTGTACTATTCCTTGCCCAATCCAACTAAAGAACCCAGCTTGGAACAATTGGTTCAATTCCTAGGGATCAACATCAAAATGAATGGAGAATCTAGGCTGTTGTAGGACCTCTGTTCCAGTTTCCTCTTCCTCTATTATTTCTGCCATGGTTTCCCCTACTAAAGAAACTCATCCTATAGCAACAATTCATCAGTAACTAATCCCTTAATAAACCATACATGACATTCTTCTTGCATGAATAAAAAATTGGCTCTGAAATTGACACGATATACATGCAAATCCATCCATAACCAACCATTAAATAATCACTAAGTGAGCAGGGGGTGACAGGGTTCATGGGACATATGGAGGGAGTGTAATGAGAGAAATGTGGTATAATGAGAGGGGATAAATACACGAATACTACTCAACAATTAATTAAATAATTTTACTGTGTAAAATATATCAAAATATCAGTTTTCAACCACTGTTGTGTTAACTCTTTTGTCGCTATTACACAAACCTTTTTAATTTATTTTACAGAACAGGGATGTCAAAATGAAATTGGGATTATGAGGGATGTAATGAGAGAAAAGTGGTAGCATGACATGGACATAATATGGATACCGTTCATATAAAAATAAATCAAATCAAACAATCAAACATAACTATGTTCAAACCTCCACAATTAAATCAATATTCACTTTTCAAAACCACCACCTAAACTATTACTTCCTTTACGGATTGCTTGCTGGCTTCCAAAAACCAATTCATATGCCCAGAAATACTCAATTACAATAGCCTTGGCATATATATAATATTTATATAGCAGTCTTAACAACAGTATTGCAATCGATATGATGAACACAATAACCCTTTGATCCACAACCATCTATAATTCAAATTCTAAATCTCTTTTCCTTTTAAAATGAATATAAATATGCACGGTGCTTCGGGCCATTTATATCCAATACTTATTCTTTAAAATCAATAAGAGTATGCATAGTATTTACCACCATTTATCCATTATTCAAACACTATTCAAATTGGGCATTAAAACTCTTAATTGGGCCCCAATCCATTCACACACAGGTCTCCCTTAAATATAATCAAGATAAGAATTGATTTGAATATCATTCAACAAATAACATGCAACTCTTCAAGCCCAAGATTCACATAAATGAGCATGTACAGACTTCTTTTAAAATCGCCCAACGAGAAATGAATGAAGTCGTGCCCAATCAACCAAGCACACATAGTGCTTATTTACCCTTGACTGGATTGAAATGATGTCAAGATCATATATAGGTTTTAACATAACAAATGAGAGTAAGAACAAATGGATGAATCAAAGGAATAAGTCCTCGAAAAATTCAGACAACCTGTGCCTTTTGAAAATTACCACAGACATATAACAAGTAACCATACTCTTGAATACGAGGGTTACCAAATGACAATCATCCACCTCCAACAGGGAATGAAAATAAGTGAATCTCTTAACAACACTGTAATGTGAGTTTCCAAGCGCAACATGTGCCCAACCAAAGGAATATATAATACTTCCATTTAACTTATGGGTGATACTAAACTTATCTATGCAATGATTTCCAGACAACAGTGTCAGCGAGGGAAATGTTATGATAGCTAACATCTTGTGGATTTTCCAAGTCAAGGCAAGAAAATGTTTAAACTTTCAATAGTTAACATTGCAACCCAAAGGATAAAAAAATATCAAACACAGGGACAAAAAATGGAGTGGAAAATATTAAACACAAAGACTGGTTGTAACACCCATGCACAAAGCTCAGAGCTTGTCAAACATAATAATAAATTTCCACAGAGAACCAGACCCAAAACTCAAGTTGAACGAACATGCTTCACTGTTATTTTATCCATAAACCCTTGCAAATATCACCCACAGCATGGAGAGCATAACCATTCTTTTTTTTTTAAATGCCAACTGTCTAGAATAATCACCATAAGAAGCCATGGACACAACACCAATACACAGTTCAAATATCAAATAACAGCTTAAGAAACACATAGCCTGTGAGAAATCCTGAGCCAAATATTGATTCGAAGGGCAGAGAAACCATCATTGATGGAAGAGTAAGGAAACCATACCTGGAAAACCCTGGGTGAGGAAGGAGCTAGATTGTACGCCTCCTTCAATACCGAGCAATGTAGAGCATCAACAACCACCAGAGAAAAAAACCAAAATGAAAGTATGACTAGGGTGATGGGATCGAGGGGTGTTTGAGTGACATGCAGTAAATGCACGTCACTTCTCCCCCAAACTTCATTCAATTCAATTTACGAGCCAACAAATTCACCATAGCACTAAGCATTTAATCAACCACATAACCATTTCCATATCCCATTTGCATAGTGCGCCACCTTTGATAATGTGAAACTCTCCATAATAACAATGTGCTATAACATTAACCCATGTGAATTCAACATATAACACTCAACAAGGTGCTTAACTATAGTAGCAAGGGTTTGTGCACCCTTCTTTTGTCACAATAATAAAACATTAGAGTTTGTATATATTGCTTTAATTTAAAAGAGCCCCAATATTATCCCTTCTATCAAGATCATATTTAACCAATTAATGCCATGTTTAACTGCAATATCAAAACAAAACTTATAATAATCATTTCATCCATATGGAATTCTTAACATAATCTGAGAGTGATCATGAAAACCATCTAGTGCCATGCATCAATCAACGAACCATCTAATGTCACCATAACATTTTAACCATGAGTTGAAACATTGAACTATAAAAGATTGTGTCGGTACCATCACAATATAAAAGAAAATATGAGTGCAACATATCCATCATAGTGCCACAAGTATACAAAGGGGGTCCCACCTACTAGTTTATTATTAATATAAATAATTAATAGAGCTTGGAAATAATTTTTGAGCATAGTATTCATCGTTGCATTTTCAAGTGTCAACAAACTGGCGACTCCATAAGGAAATATGTTTCCAAAAGATTAAGAACTTGGAATGTCTGGTTTTGTAGACCAGGTGAAACATTAGATCAAGGAATTATACATCAAATTGTTTATGCAATAGGGGAAGTGAGGCGGTTTAAGGGAAAAAAATGATTTGGGATTTTGGGAATAACTCATGGAAAGTGTTAAGTACGAGAGGCATATTCCTGTATGAATAAAATTTGATTAATCATATTGAAATAATTATTTTCTTTAAGGAGAAACCTTTTTGGTGTGCTCTTTTTGAATCTCGGGCGAAGGGAAGAAAAGAAAAGAAGAAAATAGGGATGAAAAACCAATTATCTTATCTAACAACAACACTAGGAGAAGGTAGTGATTTCAATGATGTCTTCAAGGAGGGACATCCTAAAATTTGTGTAACCTAATTGTTATTGATTAACAATACTTGCAAAATAGCATTGTTGTGGAAAAACTAACCCATAATTTTATTTCTGAAACAAAAAGAAATCAATAAAAGAAATAAAACAACAAAAATGAAACAGTGGAAAGATAAACCAACAAGAAAAATCAAAGCAATGAAACAAAACTATAATACAAAAGTATTTCCATACAACATTTTAACTTTCAAACTGGTTCCTAATAGTGTTTCAAGTGGGAGACGTTGGTCCTATAGGAAAATAACCGGTCTTCCAAGTCCTTTAGAATATAAGAATTTGCGCCCAGGACAAAACCGATTTTAAAAGGACCCATCCATAACTTTTGAAACTTTGAATGCCTTACTCTATTAGCATGAGTTGAATCCCACAACAAGACTTTCTCATTGACCTTAAATCTAACTCTTTTTCACTTTTATTGAAATATTTCTTAACAATTTGTTGTCTTTTCTTTATGTTTTCCAAGGAAAACATCCTTTGTTATTCTAAATCCAATAGTGAATTTATCCTTTAAGGGGTATTAGAAGAATTAAATTCCTCAATCTATAGCATCAGCCTTAATGAAGTAAGTTCCAGTTCGGTAGGCAAGATAACTTCTTGACCATAAACAATATGAAAGTGGGTGCAACCTATGCTCACCTTGGTAGTAGTGCGATCTTCCCAAAGGGAATACGTGAGGAGGGTGTACCATTGAAGAGGCTTATCTTCAATGAGCCTCTTGATAATTCTAACCATATTTTTGTTAGTAGACTCATCTTTCCCATTTCCTTGAGGGTAATAAGATGATGAGGTAAAATTTTTAACTCCCAGCTTAGCTCAAAACCGAGTCACCTTAGTAGAAATAAAAGAGGGGCCATTATCTGTAATAATATCTAAAGGAAGATCAAATCTGAAAAAAATATTAGTTTCAAGGAAAGAAATAACCTGCTCATCCTGTGAATGCTTAAGTGGGACAGCTTCAATCCATTTCGTAAAATAATTTGTGGTTGTCAAGATGAAAAATTTCCCTGCTGAAGATGGAGGATTAATAGGACCGATAAAGTCCATACCCCATTTTGAAAAAGGAAATTCAGGGAATAAAGTTTGTAAAGGCATGGAAGAAAGACGTTCTTTCCCATCAAAGTATTGTCACTTGTCACAAGATCTTGAAAATTTATAAGAATCTCAAAAAATCGAAGGCCAATAATACCCTTTTCTGATGATTTTAAAAGCAATAGTTTTAGTAGAAAAGTGGCTAGCCACATGAATAAAAAAATCTGAGGATCCATGGGTTTATTGTAACAATTTATATTCTTCCTCATTATTTACAAAACAAGGTAATATACCGTCAACAGATATCCTAAACAACAAATCTCATAAAATGACATATCTGGAATATTCAAGATGAAGCCTTCTCCTTTGATGAGTTTCTAATCTATCTGAACATCTATGATTTTTCAAATAATACACCAGATATTTATACCAGGGATGTTCAGCTACAGGAAGGATTTGGCTATTAATGTAAAAACATGATGACAGAAGGTTATCTTGTTCATCAATTTCTTCACTTTCTTTAGCATGTTCAGCCAAGTGAAGTGATAAGTCACATCCCTTAATGGTTTTTGCAGTCATGATGGTTAAATCATGATTCTGGATCTTGTCAAGCCAATGTGTAAGCTTCCCTGAAAGATAAGTCTGTGAGAGAAAAAACTTGATAGCAGGTAAAGGGACTTTTACCAACGTGTGCTTACCTAAGATAAACTGGTGAAATTTCTCCACAATTTTCACAAGAGAGAAACCATGTTTTTCAATATAAGAATATTTGAATTCATCATTTGATAGGCTTTGAATCATGTAAGCTCTGGTTTTTCATTACTCTGGTCATCACATTGTATGAGGATAACATAGGCTACTTCCTCTGTGGCATTAGTATATATCATAAAATCTTTCTCAAAATCTGGCTTCGCCAAAACCGGTGCATAACTGATTTCCTTATTAATCCTTACGAAATCATTCTTAACATCATTAGTCCAAGAAAAGGAGCGATCTTACTTGAGAATATTGTGAATTGGTTTTACCATTACAGCACAATCAGGAACAAACCTATGGACAAAGTTCATAATTCCCATAAAGGCTTGAACCTCCTTTTTGGAAGTGGGGGCATGAAGGTTTAGAATAGCAACAATCCTTTGGGGATCTATGCTTATTCCTGAATCAGAGACAATATCTCCAAGGATCTTTCCTTTGGTAACGTCGAAAATAGATTTAGAAGGATTAAAAGAAATTTTGAATTTCCTGCATCGCATGAGAACCTTTCTAAGATGACCAAAATGATCCAATCGGTTCTTTGAATATACAGTCAAGTCATTAAGATAAATATGAATAATCTTTCTGATCATATCATCAAAATATATCTGCATATCTCTTTGGAAAGTGGCACCTGCATTAGATAATCCAAAGGGCATGTGTTCATAAGAAAATGTGCCTCAACGTGTAATGAAAGTGGTTTTGTATTTATATGTCATTTTTACCTTGATTTGATTATAACCAGAAAAACCTTCAAGTAAGGACATCATCTGTGACCTTACAACTTGTTGCAAAATCATTTCCATATTAGGCAGAAGAAAATGGTCTTTTATGCGTGCTCTATTTAATGCGTGAAAATCAATGCATGGTCAGATCTAACCAGTTGTTTTCCTAACGGGAACCAAATTGGAAACCCACTCGGAGTACTTAATAGGGAAAACTATCCCAGCCTTCAAACGTTTTTCCAACTCCTTCCTAATAGTTGCTTCAAGTGTGGGGTTAATGGGTCTTTGTTTTTTCCTAATCGGTTTTATGCCTTCCTTGATAGGAATCAAATTTTGTTTAATAGAACGATCAAAACCACAAAGATCCTCATAAGACCACGCAAAAACATCTTGAAATTCACGAAGTAACTCAGTGAATTTCAACTTTTCTTCATCAGTACATTGGGAACCTATCTTAACATTCTTTGGGGAATCAGGTGTCTCAATGTTCAAGGAAATGGCTTCACCCACTTTCCTTTTTGACTCCTTTTCTTTATGTGTTTCTTTATTGCCTACATCACTCTATGAAAATGAACTTTCTAGAGGAGTCAAGCCCTTCATAATTTTGTTATTTTCCATGGATATTATCTCCTTGGGATTATATGGTTCATTTTGTATGAAATCATAGATTCTTTCATCACTAGGGAAAACATACCATGACTCTACATTGTCAGGGATATGAGGAATATATAAATATTGAAAACTACAATCAGGTCTTTGTGGCAGAAGTTTCCGAGTAGGAGAGACTGCAAAAACAACTACCTTGTCAGCCATTGAATTCAGTTCCCTTTTAACATGAGTGATGTTAAATGATAATAAGTTTGAGATAAGCACCCAAATAGTTTGGTTGTATCATTTAATTAACTTGTTGCTAGGAGAATACATTTTACATACAAGGTTTACAACAAGTTTAGAGTTCCCAAAACTGTAAGGTGACCACAACCTAAATTATAGGCATTTTCAATGCCTAGCAGTAATGCTTCAAATTCAGTGACATTGTTTGTGCAAGAAAATTCTAACCTATAGTAAAAGTTGTGAATTTTACCTACAAGTGAGTACAAGATAATTCCAGCACCATTACCTTCATTGGAGAATGAAACATCAAAGTGCATATGCCACATCCCATCCTCCAGGTCAATTTTTTCTAGGGTAGTGTTATCCTCATATGCAAAGATGGAGTACACTCCTAGGTCCTCCTCGACATAATTTACATTAGGATGTGGGATGATTTCTATATACGGTGAAATTCTTCCCTCCCTTAGGACTATGATGTTCTTCCCATTCTGAGGAATGGATAAGTGTGTCCCATCGAGTGAGATATATCTACCTGTCAAAGCTTGCCAGTCTCTTCCTAAGATTGTTGAATAATTACTCAGTGGCATGTCAATTACCTGAATATTAATGGTTGTCCTTATTTCAGGATGTGCGCACAGAACCAAAGTCACGTCTTTGATTTCATCTATAGTCGATTGTTGTAAACTATTATAAGAGAGCATGTGTTGGAAGCCATTTCACATTTTTATCTTTTTCTCATAAGCTGCCTACACAAGGGTTTTTAACCCTAAGTACTTGTCGCAATTCTTGAAAACAAAACGACATGATTATTTTGCGCATTCGCACACCTGCCTTTTGTTTTCGTTTTCACAACTGCAAGCATGAAAACCTTGAGTTCGAAGTCATGTCGATGGCATTAAAATCGTCACTGGATTATTATGGTTACTCTTGTTTATGTGGTCATTTTACCTCTAGCTCAATGATGGTCACACAGTTGGTAAGACACCAAATATTTACTCACTTTGCATTTTTGTTAATATGACTTTATTTTATAAGTTTGTGATGCAATGGTATTCTAGTGATTGTGATTGAGTCCTTGATACAATGGTGGTTTGATGTTCTATTGTCTTTGATCAAATTCCTTGGTGCAATGGTTTCATACAACGCATAAGTTTTATGGTCAAATCTTTGGTGCTAAATTCAAAATATTGTTGTTTTAAATCATACAAACACTATTGTTTGTGCAAATATTCGGGTCGACTTATCATGGTTTTCAATAGTTGTTTGATTGGCATATCATTTACATTGCTTTTAACACACACCAATAGTGATTTGAATCACCAAATCACTGTCGATTGTACATGTTGAAATGACTTTTTCGCATGGTTTTATTTCATTCCACCACCCTTGCACACTTAGGCATCAATGTCTGCCTTGTATCTCGGGCTACCTCTCTTTGTTTTGGGGAAACCTGTGAGCATTTGGTCCTGCGTCTACCCTGTCCAGCCCCCTCACCATTTACCCTGCTCACTGTGTGCTCTCCCCTATGGCCCCTGTAGTGAAAATTGAACCCCATGGCGTCTAGACTCTGTTATGATTTGATAATGCCACAGGAGACTTCTTAGGCTAACCACGTATTTGCCTCCCAGAGACACGTTTTTGTGTGGGAAATTCTAGGAAAACGGTGTTGAATCAGATCGAACCCTTGAAAACCCAGAACTGAAATTATCCCCTTTACCTTCATTGCGAGCGGTTTCCTCAGAAAGTGGGTTATTACAGAGTTATAGCTCATGTTTTAGAGGTCAAGTTTAGATCTTCTCCGTGGCTGAAAGGTGCGTTTTGGGTCTGTGTGCATTTGATGGAACGTTTATTACCTCTCCATACCTGGGCCTCAGAACCCTTCCACTCGTCCAGCCTTGAGCCTCAGCCTTTTGTGAACCCTTGATCAATTCAAAGGGTATTCAACCAGTCTGCCAACAAATTTTTACATCTACAAGACATGTGGTTTTTAAAAGAAGAAAAACGTGTAAGAAGCTACAACCATCATGATTCAATTTGAATTCACAATGGCTGGTATGATTTTGTTTAATTTTAGCATGATTCTGCCTTTCTTAAATAAGCATAAACAATTTTGTTGGTTCTGAATTAACATAGCTGATTGTATTTGCTCTGAGTTAGTTTGATATAATCTGTTGATGCAAAAATGATTCTGTTGATTTTGGATTGACATAAATGATTGTGTCTGTATTGAATTCGTACCAAAGATTTGTTTGCTAAATCGATTATAGTCTGTTTCGATTGAAATTGATTCAAAAAACGATTTCGTTGGTTTTGAATTGTCAAAACGATTCTGTCTGTTTTGAATTGGTAATAAAAAAAAAAGTTGTTTGACAGATCGTATACATCCCTGTTAACATTCGATTAATTCAATATGATTTCGTTTATTTTGAATTGGCATAAAAGATTTGGTTTGTTTTACCAAGAGTGATCTGCTTGTTTTGAATTAGAAATTAAGAGTTGTTTGATTCACTGTATACATTCTTGCTATCATTTGTATTCATTAAAACGATTTTGTTTATATGACTAGCTACAAAATCGTTTGATTATGTTAGCTAGTCATAAAAGTTGGATTTTTTTTGTTGATTTTACAACTGAACATTGTCTAAAATTGTTTGTTATTGTCCACCTATAGGTACACACGAATTTCAATGGGAAATTGAACATGATGTGGTAGTTTAGAACATGCTTTTTGTTATATAGTTTTGTTTTAAGTTGTTAGTCTTAGGCAGAAATAGAGATTTGGGAGATTGTCCCCAGATTTTTGCAAACAGTTTTTGATAATTCCCACAGGGATGTTTTACCTTGTGGCATTTATATACTCATTAATTTTTGTAATGAACCCATCACTTTTGGGAGAACAAAGACTATGGACTTATGATGATAAGACTTGAATGGAAGTGGATCTTTTGTAACAGCTTTATCTTTCAATTTGTCATACTTTCGTTCAAATTTTGTGCATTTTAATTTGTGATCAAGTTATTGACTACTTTAGATATCAAGACTTGTTACAGGTTGATGCGTTATGACTTAAATTTTGTCCATATCTGACGTGTCTCATTTTACTCACAACAATCACTCTCAAGGATGATTTTAAGGATGGAAATTTATTGTAAAATGTAGAAACCATGGCGAATCTTACTAATCCTTCATATGCCAACTATAAATGTTTTACGATATTTTTGTAAAAATATTCAAATTTCTAAGGATTTTATATAGTTTTTATAAAAATTTGGCGATTTTTAAGGTAAAATAAATTTATCCTATAGAATTTAGGCGAATCATTTTTAAAATAGCGAATCTCATTTTTAGAAAAAACATGGAAAATTAGCCCGTGAGCGAAATTTAGCCCCTAAAATCACCCATGATCACTCTGTTTGAATTTAATTAACAAGAGGTTTATCTTCTTAATTAAATGAATTGTTCTGTACACATCTTCGCACAGGGATTTATCTAAATGTGATGATTTGTAAACTTTAAGATTGTTGTTGCTTTATGTCTTGTTTGTTCTGTCATTCATATTCAAAGAGCACTGTTGCTTCCTGTTTACAAGAAGCTTGTGTAAAAATTTGGTGCGGGTTTCCTCCCATCAAACAGCTAAATCGAGTACTATGCACAGGACAAATAGGAAGCGTTACTTCAGTTTAGTTCATTATCTGCAATTTAATAGTTAATAAATTCAAGAATTCTCAGTATTTTAGATAGATGTATAGTATAGATTGTTATCTTAATTGCTTATCTTAGTTAGTTTTTATTCCTCTTCTTTCAGAGAAAAGATATAAAAAATCAAAAACAATAGTTTCACTGTCATAATACATTTTACCAACGATTTTTGCAAATTTGGATTAAAATTTGTATTCTGTAAATACTGTACATATGTAATTGAGATTTAATTGTATTTGATAAGGTAAACATTTAATAAGTGGGACAGTTTCTCTATAGTATTAGTTAGTAAACTGTATATATGCTTTAGATTTGTATATAGTTTGTTGTAGCTTCTTTTTTTTCACTTAGATTAATTTCTTTAGCTTAGTTTTTCTTTAGTTTTCCTAGGACTTAGATCGGCCAACGGAGCCGCTAAACCCATCGGAGTGGATCATCCCAAACGGCTTGGGTTATTTAGACAACCTCGGACCGAATCCACCCCTCCAGTTGACGAGCGTTCAATTTCGCCCATCAACAACATGCTTTTGGCATTTTCATTTGTACAAGACAAGCTTAGATCTTCAATAATAATTTTTGACATTATGCTTGGGCACAAACCACCGTCAATCAAACAATAATGGGCTATTTTATCCATAATCTTTACATAAATGAAAAATGGGGGATTTTTTACAGGGTGTCGAAAGCTATTTGCACCTACTTTATTTACACTATAATCCTCTTCTTTTGCCTCTTCAGAGAGATTGGATGTGGTGGAAGATTTGCCTTCCATGAAATTTTTGAGATGCCTTTGTTTCTCAGGGAAGAAAACCATGTCCATAAGAGTAGCATCAGCCTTGATATTATCCAATTGATTGAGAATATTATATTTGGAAGAGGGAAGAGGAGAAGGGACTCCTTGATTGTCATGAGTTTTAGTATCTTGCAAAGTAGCAACTGGTGAAGATGAGCTTGGTCTAGAAGAAGTACAAGGGGGATCGTATTTTCCTTTTGAAGCGTAGGATTTATTCCTAGTGTTTATGATCATGACATCCTCTGGTTCTATGAAATCTAGAAGAGCAGTGGTAGTTTTAGACCTTTTTCCAAATATTTTATCCCTGGCACTCTTCTTTACCTCACAAGTACTTTCCTCGTGCTGTTCCTTGCAAAAGTTGCACCAACTGTGAGGCATGATGGCTTTGGGATGAAATTTTTTTCATTGGGATTCCTAAAAGATGGTGAAGAAGAAGATGAGGCCCCAGGAGTAAGTGAAGGGACATTTCCCTTTATCTCATATGCTATCATTCAGTTATTCATATCCTATACAAGATGTAAGAGAGCGAACATGTTCATTTGTTTAATTGAGTCTCCTTTGGGAAGACTTGTTCTTTCAAGTTGTTCTTCATACTCTAGACAAGTATGCAGAGCGGAATCAAGATTGTCAATAGCTTTTTCTTCAAGCCTATGACGATAAGGGGAAGGTAGAGCATTTTAGTAATGCATAAAAGTGGCTTGGTTATGAGGGTGAATAAGTTTGAGAATTTGGTTATATAACTTGGTGAAACACAAGTTGAAAGACTTAATAGTCTCATTGTCTTTGTACACAATGTTATTGTATTCTCATAATTTCTCGGTTGGGCTCTTAGATTTCCTATAAGTAGATTTGAACCAGTAAACTAATTCTTCCCAAGTTAAAAGAATCTTGGGAGGGAGATCAAAGAAATTTGGCGATGCTTTCCCTTCAAGGGAGTTAAAAAATAAGCGCATACAAGTATCATTGTCATTATCTACTATATTGTGACATGCATTAGATAATTCCACCATCATTTTTAGTGACTATGTTATTTCCTGAAACCTAGGGAGATGCTCTTTGAATTTTGGAAGTGGACGGGTAGCATGTGTTGGGTCTATAGAAGAGGATACATGTCACGGGGTAGTAGTAGCATCCTCTTCGAATTGAAAGAGTCCATACTTATTTATGACCTTGGTGGGGTTGGTAGTAGATTGGATAGGTACTTGATGGCTATACAAGCTACCAATCACTGACAAGGTTGAGGATTGAGATGAAGAAGCACCTCCAGTGCCACCAGAGCCATCCACAGATGCCATTTTGTGAATGATGGGTAAGGGAGAGAAAGATGAACTAGCTGAATCAGACAAAGTTCTCCTTATAGTACCATGTTGGGTTTACAAGACAATGTTTATTCTTCCTATTTCAGTGATAGAGGTGATTTCAAGAGATAAACCTATTCTTCTTCTAGAGATGCGAGGATTTAAGGACATTAAAAGAAGATAAAAAAATTAGGAAAAAAAAAACTATAGTTGATCCCTAGGCTACCTTTGTTTGGCCTCTCAGCATTCTCGAACACTTATGTCTTGTTCAATTACTGCCCACGAGTGTTCAAGCTAAACTTGGGTATTAGTAGTTTCTAAGATGGTATTGAATAAAGTTAAATAAATGTTGGTTTGGTCCTTAAGACCGGGCTCAATATTGGGCTTCCTTGTAACATGTATTGTCATGAAGGAAAGAAAACAATCAAAGAATTGAAAACAAAAATATTCAATTATAATCACGAATACAAACAACTAGAGAGATATGGAAAATCTCCCTAATCTGGTTGCCAAATAAATGTTGAGGAAAAGATATGAATTATCTTACTCAATCATTTTCAAATCTTGTCTGGCTAAAAAAAGATAGTCGAGAATGTCACCCTATGTTTTATAGCCTCAAAAATATTTTCCCAATCTAGAATTATTAATTACAAGGGTTTAGGTTGATTTATTAATGAAAAGAATGTTGCAAAATAACATGAAAATTTTATATCAGAGTCTGAAAAATATTCATATTATAGAAAGTAAATATGGAGATCAAAAAGCAAAAGATACCAATTCACAAATACACACAAATGAGACAGAATAACAATCTTCTTTATTTCATTCCAAGATACCAAAAGTGTTTTTCTCTTTAAAAAAACCCTGTGAGGGCATGGACCAAAGTCTAATTTAGATATCCCCAATGAACACCATACAAAAGGACTATGAAAAGAAGTAAAAATCGATAAGAGTATGCACAATATTTACCACCATTTATCCAATATTCAAACACTATTCAAACTAGGCGTTAAAACTCTTAATCGGGCCCCAATCCATTCACACACAGGTCTCCATTAAATATAATCAACATAAGAATTGATTTGAATAGAATTAAACAAATAACATGCAACTCTTCAAGCCCAAGCTTTACATAAATTAGGATGTACAGACTTCTTTTAAAATCGCCCGATGAGAAACAGATGAAGTCATGCCCAATCAACCAAGCACACATAGTCCTTATTTACCCTTGACTGGATTGAAATTATGTCAAGATTGTATCTAGGGTTTAACACAACAAATGGGAGTAAGAACAGATGGCTCAATCAAAGGAATAAGTCCTCGAAAAATACAGACAGCCTGTGCCTTTCAAATTTTACCACAAACATATAACAAGTAACCATACTCTTGACTGCGAGGGTTACCAAATGAAAATCATCCACCTCCAACAGTGAACGAAAAGAAGAACACTGTAATGTGAGTGTCCAAGCACAATCTGTGCCCAACGAAAATCATATATAATACTTCCATTTAACTTCTGGGTGATATAAAACTTATCTATGCAATGCTTTCCAGACAATAGTGTCAGTGAGGGAAATACTATGATAGCTAACATCTTGGGGCTTTGCCAAGTCAAGGCAAGAAAAAGTTTAAAATTTCAACAGTTAACATTGCAACCCAAAGAATCGAAAAATATCAACCACAAAGACAAAAAATGGAGTGGAAAATATTAAACATAGAGACTGGTTGTAACACCCATGTGAAAAGCTCAGAGCTTGTCAAACATAATAATAAAGTTCCCCAGAGAACCAGACCCAAAATGCAAGTCGAACGAACATGCTTTACTATTATTATATCCATAAACCCATGAAAAGATCACCCACAACAAGGAGAGCATAACCATTTTTTTTTTTTAAATGCCAATAGTCCAGAATAATCACCAGAAGAAACCATGGACACAACACCAATACACAGTTCAAATATCCAATAGAATCTTAAGAAACAAATAGACCGCAAGCAATCCTGAGCCAAAAATTGATTCAAAGGGAAGAGAAACTGTCATGGATGGAAGAGTAAGGAACCCATACCTGGAAAAGCACGTGTGAAGAAGGAGCTAGATTGTATTCCTCCTTCAATACTGACCAATGCAGAGCATCAACAACCACCAGAGACAAAAATCAAAATTCAAGTATGACTAGGGTGACGGGCTCGAGGGGTGTTTGAGTGACATGCAGTAAATGCGCATTGCTTCTCCCCCCAACCTCATTCAATTCAATGTACAAGCCATCCAATTCACCATAGCACTAACCATTTAATCAACCACATAACCATTTCCATATCCCATTTTCATAGTGCACCAGCTTTGGTAATGTCAAACTCTCCAAAATAACAATGTGCTATAA
The DNA here is from genome assembly GCA_009831015.1 of Picea engelmannii. NCBI lineage: Eukaryota > Viridiplantae > Streptophyta > Pinopsida > Pinales > Pinaceae > Picea > Picea engelmannii. The sequence goes on along the minus strand of ML815434.1, from coordinate 10,185 downwards.
CATTAACCCATGTGAATGCAACATATAACACTCAACAAGGTGCTTAACTATAGTAGCAAGGGTTTGTGTGCCCTTCTTTTGTCACAATAATACAACATTAGAGTTTGTATATAGTCCTTTAATTTAAAAGAGCCCCAATATTATCCCTTCTATCAAGATCATATTTAACCAATTAACGCCATGTTTAACTGCAATATGAAAAAAAACCTTATAATAATCCTTTCATCCATATGACAGTCTTAACATAATCTGAGAGTGATCATGAAAACAGTCCAGTTCCATGCATCAATCAACCAACCGTCTAATGTCATTATAACATTTCAACCATGAGTTGAAACATCGAACTATAAAATATTGTACCAGTACCATCACAATATAAAAAAAAATATAAGCGTAGCATATCCATCATAGTGCCACAAGTCTACAAAGGGGGTCCCACCTACTAGTTTATTATTAATATAAATAATTAATAGAGCTTGGAAGTAATTTGCGAGCATAGTATTCATCGTTGCATTTTTAAGCATCAACAAATTGGCGACTCCATAAGGAAATATATTTCTAACAGATTAAGAACTTGGAATGTCTAGTTTCATAGACCAGGTGAAACATTAGATCAAGGAATTATACATCAGAACGATTATGCAACTAGGGAAGTGAGGCGGTTTAAGGGAAAAAAATGATTTGGGATTTTGGGAATAACTCATGGAAAGTGTTACGTATGAGAGGCGTATTCTTGTATGAATAAAATTTGATTAATCATATTGAAAGAATTATTTTCCTTAAGGAGAAAAATTTTCGGTGTGCTCTTTTTGAATCTCGGGTGGAGGGAAGAAAAGGAAAGAAGAAAATATGGATGAAAAAATAATTATCTTATCTAAAAAAGGTACTGGGAGAAGATAGTGATTTCAATGATGTCTTCAAGGAGGGACATCATGAAAGCTGTGTAACCTGATTGTAATTGATTAACAATCTTGCAGAATAGCATTGTTGTGGAAAAACTGACCCATAATTTTATTTCTGAAACAAAAAGAAATCAATAAAAGAAGTAAAACAACATAAATGAAACAACGAAAAGATAAAACAACAAGCAAAATCAAAGCAGTGAAACAAAACTATAATACAATTGTAATTCCATACAACATTTTAACTTTCAAACTGGTTCCTAATAGTGTTTCAAGTGGGAACCGTTGGTGCTATAGGAAAATAACCACTCTTCCAAGTCCTTTAGAATATAATAATTTGCGCCCAGGACAAAACCGATTTTAAAAGGACCCATCCATAAATTTTGAAACTTTGAATGCCTTACTCTATTAGCATGAGTTGAATCCCACAACAAGACTTTCTCATTGACCTTAAATCTGACTTCTTTTGCACTTTTATTGAAATATTTCTTAATAGTTTGTTGTCTTTCATTTATGTTTTCCAAGTAAAACGTCCTTTGTTCTTCTAAATCCAACAGTGCATTTGTCCTTTGAGGGATATTTGAAGAATTCAATTCCTCAATCTGTAGCATCAGCCTTAAAGAAGTAAGTTCCACCTCGGTAGGCAAGATAGCTTCTTGACCATAAACAAGCTGAAAGGGGGTGCAACATGTGCTCACCTTGGTAGTAGTGTGATCTTCTCAAAGGGAATAAGTGAGGAGGGTGTGCCATTGAAGAGGCTTATCTTCAATGAGCCTCTTGATAATTATAACCAGATTTTTTTAGTAGACTCGACTTTCCCATTTCCTTGAGGGTAATAAGCTGATGAGGTAAAAATTTTAACTCCCATCATAGCTCGAAATTGAGTCAGCTTAGAAGAACTAAAAGAGGGGCCATTATCTATAATAATATCTAAAGGAAGGCCAAATCTGGAAAAAATATTAGTTTTAAGGAAATAAATAACATGCTCATCCTGCGAATGCTTAAGTGGGACAACTTCAGTCGATTTCGTAAAATAATATGTGGTTGTCAAGATGAAAAATTTCCCTACTGAAGATGGAGGATTAATAGGACCGATAAAGTCTAGACCCCATTTTGAAAAAGGAAAGTCAGGGAATAAAGGTTGTAAAGGCATGGAAGAAAGACGTTCTTTCCCATCAAACTTTTGGCACTTGTCACAAGATCTTGAAAATTTATAAGAATATCAAAAAATCGAAGGCCAATAATACCCTTTTCTGATGATTTTAAAAGTAGTAGTTTTAGTAAAAAATTGGCCACCCACATGAATAACAAAATTTGAGGATCCATGGGTTTCTTGTAACAATTTATGTGCTTCCTTATTATTTACAAAATGAAGTAATATACCATCGACAGATCTCCTAAACAAGAAATCTCCTAAAATGACATATCTGGAAGATTCAAGACAAAGCCTTCTCCTTTGATGAGTACCTAAGCTATCTGAACATCTCTGATTTTGCAAATAATACACCATATATTTATACTGGGGATGTTCAACTATAGGAAGTATTTGGCTATTAATGTAAAAAAGTGCTGACAGACGGTTATCTTTTTCATCAATTTCTTCACTTACTTCAGCATGTTCAGCCAAGTGAAGGGATAAGTCACGTCCCTTAATGGTTTTTGAAGTCATGATGGTTAAATCATGATCCTAGATCTTGGCAAGCCAATGTGCAATCTTCCCTGAAAGATAATTCTGTGAGAGCAAAAACTTGATAGCAGGTAAATGGACTTTTACCAGCGTGTTCTTACCTAAGATAAAGTGGTGAAATTTCTCTACAGATTTAACAAGAGTAAAAGCATGCTTTTCAATATAAGAATATTTGAATTCATCATCTAATAGGACTTGACTCATGTAAGCTACTTGTTTTTCGTTACTCTAGTCATCACATTGTATGAGGATAACATAAGTTGCTTCCTCTGTTGATACTGAGAGGGGGGTGAATCAGTATCAATTGGAATTTAAAAACCTTTCTCAACTTATACTTAAACCATTCAATTATATCCAATGAGCAGTGAACAATAGTATAAGAGTTACACCAATACGCCACAATACACCATGCACAATATATGAGAAATAATCAATAGTTTGTGTTCAAGGGAAGTAATGACTTCCAAAGGTAGCTACATCTTCAAAATGTAAAGGGAGGGATAAACCTCCAAGAGGAAGATACAATCCTCAAATATCAAGAGATATTTGAACTCTCCATCCTTGCCCCTTCCTTCCACCAAAGAATATATGAGAGATAATAAAACTTTACATTAAATCATCACCATCAACCAATCATCACATAGAACCTGATAATGCTTCCTGAGGCTTCTTCAATTTTTGCAATTCTTCAATTCTTGGAGTACTTTGATCCTGTAGATAATATTAATCAATGTATTCTCTGAAACTCCTCCAATTTTCACTCCTTGAATCCTCCCCAAAAAGAGGTTATTGAAAGAATGGTAGACTTTATTCAATTTTGGTCTATTCAGGAGAGTGAACTTGCACAGAATGTCTCACGCTCAATAATTGAAATCCGATTCTGAAACTCACACACAAGAAACTACATTCTGTACTATTTCCAATGAAATTTGTCCCACTTCATTTGGATTCTCTATGAAGAAGTTATGACTGTTTTACCTGGAACACCTGTTTATTGAATAACTTCAGGACTAGTCACAAACCCTATCTTCCATAGGGTGTATCTCCATAATTATAGTGAATCAAGAGCTGAAATTTTTACCAGAGGTACCTTGATATGTCTTTTCAATACCATAGCAATTTCATCATCTGAATCGTTCTATAAAAAAAAATTATAACAAAAATGGTAAGATGACCTGAAAATAACATACCTTAGAACACATCACCAAAATACTTCATCCTCCCTTAAAATGTGGCCTTCTTTTCTTCTTATTTCCTCTGAAATTTGACTTGTATAAAATGAATGTATAATGATGTTTATTTATACCATTTATGTCACTTCCTTTTAACATTAGGGCCGACCTGACACTTTCTTATTTTAAAATTCTTTTCTTTAATTATCTTCAGGGCCTACATGTACTTCCTTCTTCAATTCACTTTGTCATCTTCAAAAATTCATTTCTCCTCAACCATGAGGATCCATGTGGTGTGCCACATACCACTGGAAACAACATGATGTATACTATCCATCCATGGGTGTTGTATCTGCATGTGCATTTTCCTTCATGTCCAAATACCTTAATCAATCTTGCGGTCCAAAACCCATCACTAGGGTTGACATCAATGACAACAACCAATCTTCCAACATCCTCTATGGCATTAGTAT